>JAPMAG010000365.1:0-15954 GCA_036584685.1 Rhyacophila sp. Rhy_31_5 | reverse complement strand
TTTGAGAGGAGGGAGGGGGGGGGTCAAGCTGAATGTCTACATGATGTTACATGGAAGGGGGAGAGTAAAAAAATGTGTTAAAAAAACGTTATGTGGTTTATGAACGATCCTTACAGCAAAAATGATGATTTTAATTTAAACGATTGCAGCGTGAAGCTTTTAGTATACTCTGATAATATTACAAAACAAATAATATTTGTTGTTTTAAAGAGCATGCCTAATCTAAATTGTGTTGTTTCAGTGGATCCTGAAGTAGTGGCTCAAGTCCTGGCCATGCAGGAGGCGGAACTAGTTCCGCTTGGGTCGCCAGAACCCGGGCCTCCGAGGCAAGCCAACATTGACCTCTCGATGTTCAACGATCTCTTTACAGGTGATTAGCATTTTGTCATATTGAATTTCAACAATCCTTTTTAACTGAAGTACAATTTTTGTTACTTTTGTCAGGATATGTTGAATATCATTATTGGTAAGCAAACTCGATTCCAATCACAAAATTTGTCTTATGGCGGCATCCGATTCGCTGTAAAATGTAGTATTTTTTTTATTTCACCTTTTTAAATGGTTTAAAGTGTCTAGTTACAAAAAGCGATATAAGCACATTTTGTCGAAATCAAGAAAAAAATACGTTTTCGCATTCTACGCACAATTTTACACTATGTGTGAAAATGTTATGTTCCAAAATCCAATATAAACTTATTAAAAAAATAAAAAGTGAAATGTTCATGCATTGGAATATTTCAAATCTGGTTGATTCCGCATGCATTTAAATATTTATTCCTTTTTAAAGTTTATTTAGCTGATAAACGCCGTTATTTTGTTCTAATTTAAACATAGAATACGATGAAAATAAAGATTCTTAACATAAAACAAAATTTGACTTTGAAACATAAACACATTGTTTGCCGAAAGTATTAACGTGTGTTTATATCAGTTTTTGTAACTAGACGCTTCATTTGTCAAAAGTTTCCGAATGAGAATGAGAGTATTTGAATATATTGTGAATATATATTAAAATTCACTTTGCTTGCACTAAAATATTACATTAAAAAAATCTCGAAAGTAACTTCTGAAACATATCATTAAAATAAACGTGTGCAAATATTTAGCTCTGTAAGTCAGTGTAATAAATTAATTTATCGTACAAACTAGTCATTTCAAATTCTCTTCTGAATCTCGAAGTGGGATTTATACAATTCCATTTACTCGAGACAGTGAATGTAATTAAATTATTCTGCCTTACGATAGTGAATTTGGTAACATGAAAACTTAAAAGTAATTATAACGTAGAAAATAAAAAAAATATACTCGAGACTGTTTTTACACTGTTTTGAAATAACGCGGTTCATGAAAAACACTGATTATTTTTAACACTGTTGTTTTCCTTAACAAGTTTAAAAATCATATTTGTATATAGGAGGGATCTTGGACAACCAGGTTGATCTAGTCGTCAGTACACTGGGTGCACATGGCACCCCATTCCACAAAGAATTACTGTTTTTCATTTATTTCCTATTTTAACTTAGTATCCCTACTTAGGTGTATGCTGATACCGTCCATGCGGTCCCGCTACGGTCAGATTTAAAATCATATTTGAGGGAAAAAATCATTAGTGAAAGTGTTAGGATGGCGATTGCGCATCATCATATTTGCGTGTACTCATGGGTCAATCGTGGGTCCTCAAAATCTGTATCTGGGAGGGAAACTACATTATATCAAAAATGGCACTTTTTTACTAGGGTTGTACAAAGTCATTTTGGTGTTGCTTCCTTCGGATGATATATAACATTATTTCCATAGTTGCTGTTGTTATATTCTTTTCTAGTAGGGTTATAAGTATAACATAATTGAGTATATAACTGGAAAGAGCGTAACAAGATATATTACACTAGGCAGATATCTTATTTGGCCAAACATTTACATAATGTAGTTAACCTCGTAAGAAGAGATGTGTATTGTTAGTATTCAAAATCAGTGAAAGAAAAGAAATACACAATGTTAATGTTGTTCAAGATACATCTCGAATTTTCATATATTTGTTTACTGTGAGACTTGGGTGTATTTGTTGTAAGTTTGCTATGAAAAAATGTCGCAGTATGTACATGTAGAGGTCAACTATATTTTTAGTTATTTAATACAGTTTTCTGTGATTTGTAACGATTTTGTAACCAAATATGTCTTTTAAAAAAATATCCAAAAGTAAGACACTGCACTTTCGTATAACCCAGTTATACGATTATTATAGGTCAGTTATTTTTCACTCTTAATTAGTTATATTTTATTATAATAAGGACTGTGAAGTCAGTTCAAAATCTACTGACTCTGACTCCGACTCCAACTCCAACTCTAATTTCGATTTTCATTTTATTTTATAATTTGCCACGTCTACCTAATTGATTTATACTGACTTATTAATAATTATATAACAGTATAAATAAAATAGTAAATACATTCGTATACAAAAAAAAAACAATTTAATAAAAAAAATATTAATTATATGCAACAAGCAATATCTTTATACAAAAATAAATATATATTCTTCTTTTTTCTTTTAATCATATCCGATTCGAAACGAAGCATATGTATCTTCAGAATGTGAAGATTGCTTTGACAGTTTTTTTACGAGTAATAATTGTTAATTTTTAGCTCAACCGTTTCGGGTTATATATATAAATGAATAAAATCAAACTTTAATTAGAAAAATTACACAATAAAATATTTGTAATTAGACAAATTAAATTATAAAATATTTGTAATTCGACAAATTACATTATAAAAAAAGAAAATACTTTCAACACTACTTCCGAGAAAATGTCCAATATCATGTAGTCCCAAAATTCTGAATCATATAAATTCATTGACATTTGTCACATGACTTAATGTTATTCATTAAGTCATTAAGTTATTCACTAAGTCGGTCGATTTATTTCCGATTCTGATTTCGCCTAAAATATCACGACTCCACCAACTCCGACTGCACAGCCCTGATTATAATGAACAAACTTTCTATGAATTTTGGTATTTAGTTTAAAAATATGTCGTTTTATATTTTGGGTATTTTGTAAATAATAAAACGCGTAAAGAATTTTACATGAAATACATTATCAAGCTATCAGAATAGTGTGTGTTATTCTTGAATCATTATTGCACCCAGCATTAGCTTACGGCCGGCTTGATATATTGTGACATTAATACTGCGCCATAAAAGCTGAGCGAACAAAATTGCATGTGAAGGTTCCTTTATAAATAAATATTAATTAGCGAATCTGCAAACCATTCGGTTTGAATGTTTACTGCGAGATGAGAATTTATGTCAACAGATGTCAGTGCGCTGCGCATTTAATGCTTAACTCAAAGGAATGAGATGACGATTTTCAAGGCAAAATAAATGAAAATAATATTTTATTGAGCAAAATACGCTTAGTCGACGAAGATTTAACTGAAATAGCGTGACGTGGAATTGAAAAATATTTTCTTGTAATTATGTTGATGCTTCACAATGATTTTGTGTGATAGAAATTATATTTTGGATTTAGATAATAATTATTATATGGTGTGTTGATCAATTATAGACCAAGGACGATTATATTAATTGATTGAAAATCTTTCATAATTGTGTGGTTTATATACAAACAAGTTATTTTCCTTATAATGAATATCGTAGTGTGCGATAGCAGCGATTTTTTGAAAAATCGGATGAAATATTTATATGAATTGAGCAAAACAATTTTTTATTTTAACGATTTGTTCACTTCATAATATAAATTCTAAGTATATTCAGAACGTGTTTTTTTTAATACTTGTAACATTTCTCTTTCATTCGAGATATAATATACGTTCATTACAACCGCGACATAGCTACACATAAATAAAATAAATTACTAAAGATTAAGTGAATACATATCGACCTTGTTTAGGTTAAAGGATTCAACCATAAAAAGTGCTTTTATTTGAGAATAAAAATGTACCAAATTAAATACTCGAAATGACGAATTATTATCTAAATTCAGTTTTAGATTAAAAGCATTAATCCTCAATTTTAGTGATTTTTTAAAATAAATTTTTAAATTATCAGACCAGGAAAATAATACACCAATTTATTGGTCATCATGGACTGCAAGTTGGTGTTAATGTGATTGACTAAAAATCATTAAAAACGTTTTTTGTGCCTCATGTAAAATTTGTTCTGTGAAAAAATCCCCTTTGCCTAAACACGGTCGATATATATACATTATCAAACTGAGAAATAATACATGTAGATGACGGCTTGTTAGTGAGTCACCGTTCCGGTTGTCTTTCGCAACAGCGGTCAAAACGCAGGAGTATGTCCATCGTATAGGACATGGTAAATTCAATCAGGTTGTTGGGTTTCTTCTCAAGATACTATAAGCTTCTTGCAGCTACGGCAAATAGGCAGCGTAGATGCTAGTGATAAATACGATATATATAGCCAAAGTTTTCGGGGCGTGTGGCATACTTATGTTAGCGGGACAACTTTTGTCGCCAACGACGCCAACCCTACTGATTGTTGTTTTTGTTGTCAGGATCCAGTGAAAAACTATTGAATAAAGGGAGTCCCTTTTGAGGAGCCGAGTTTCTATTTAGACTCGTCTATTACTTGAAAGAATATACATTGTTTCATGGCCACTCGTATTTTGACACTTCACTTTGCGTTTTGTTGTAATGTCACCGTGGATTAAAATATGTTGTCCACCCCGGCAAGTCGTGATTCACACACTCTTAATACACGGTCAAGGCACGTCCAAAGTCGTGTCTTTATTTTGTATGCATAAATTAGTTGTAAATTTGACTAATAATAAACCAATATTGATTATATATATAGCAAATAATATTCAAAATATTCATTTCAAATGCGTGATTTATGAAAATTTTAATTTGGTATATATAATAGTTTTAAAGCATTATGTCTAATATCATCAATATTACAGAAGGTGATAAAGGTCATCCATAAACCACGTAACGTTTTTTCTTGCGTTTTCTTGCCCTCCCTCTTCCACGTAATACCATGTATAGATATTCAGCTTGATCCCACTTCCCTTCAAAACTTTACACATAAAATTAGAATGCAATTTACAATCGACTGTTATCCTTTTTTCGAGAGGGAAAAGTATTACGTAACAATACAAATTAATCCGTCCTCACCTTTGTAACGTCATGTAGAGGTTAGTAGTTACCTCGTCCTCCCTTTTAAGAGCGTTAAGTGGCGTATGGATGGACCTTTAGTCGAAAAATGACCGTTTTGACCTAATAATGCAATTTTGTAAATTTCCGCACATTCTATCATCTGGTAAAACAAGCTTAGCCTTAGAATATCAAAATATCACTACATATTAAGTCGATATTGAATATTTTATTACTGTCAAAATACATTAAACCAACTAAAAAATATTTGGCTGATCGAACTAAGTGTTTCTAGGTATATTTTAATTATGGAAAAAAAACGTCAAGACTTGCTACCAATTGCCTTAACATATTATCGTTAAATGTATGTAAGAGACTCAAACTTTAAAAATCATTTTATTCAAAACAGTCTTTTTGACATATCACTTTCTGTCAGTATACATACGATATAATATTGCAAAAATTACGCTTAAATGAAGGATAGACTTCGAGCATGGGAGCTAATTTGATAAAGTATTTTTTTGTAAGTGTGTGGATTGTGGCACCAGGCTCGCGAGCCGAGGATCACGAGTTCTAGGCCAGTGATGGTTGCAAACATTTTCAAATGTTTATTCACATGTATTTTAGGCAGGACTCGAATCCAAAACGGTTGAGCTAATAATCGACAATTATTACTCGTAAAAAAACTGTCAAAACAATAAAAATTTAGAATCTGATGGCCAGTTTATTTTTATTTTCACCTTTACTTTAATTTCAATATATTTTTGATAACTGACATTCTTCTAGTCACAACCAAAATCATTATATATATTTCATTCATCAGCGTTTTCTATGCGACAAAATTTGGCTCAAATCGAACACATTCTACGGAATATTTTCACTAACCAAAAATTTATTCTACAAACTTTTTTCCCGCCTTTTGTCTATGAAAGGGAATCCCAAGTAAATTTTGCGGTCTATGAAAGTACAATTTAAAAATGACGTAGACAACGAATTTATTTGAAACTTGTGAACTAAAATATTTACAAGTACGTTTGATATTTATTTCACGTATTTATATTTATTAAATTTATGTAATTTTAGATTTGCATATATTAATAAAAGTAGTTTTCTTATCGTACTTATTGATTGAATAATGTTTAATTTTGATAGAGATAAAAGATATTTTTCAAAACTGCAAACTACGAGTAACATTTAAAAATGGGTTTGCGTACATGACAAAATAACTACTTATTATTTTGATTGAATAATCAAATTAAATTAAGTAAAAATGATATATCTGTACCTGGGAGAGAAAATACGCAATGTTTAAAATGGCACTTTTTTACTATGGCTGTTCAAAGTCGTTTTGGTGTTACTTATCTTGGTTAATATATCGAAGGATTACAGTCGAACAACGCTATCTACAAAAGTGCAATTTTACAGGAGAGAAAAAAACGTTTTTTTTGTTTTTTTAGAACTCAATAAAGGAGATGTTTATTTAAAACCTAATGTTCAAATGTTGTAATTCGTTGTTGTTTGATAATTTAATTTTTCTTACAGCTTATTCAGTCTTTATATTAAACAAAAGCAACTTTATTTATTTGACGCTAAACTATAACATATTGGCATACCGTTGTTTGACAATTATGTAGCCAAGAACGTAAAATAACATCATCACAAATAAAAAAAAACAAATTTTTGTATATGACATTGTTTGACTTTAAGCCCTCGATATAACATAGTGTAATATTCCTTTGGTTATATTCTTCTAGTAGGATAACAACATAATTTAGTATTTAACTGGAAAAAGCATCACAAGATTTAATATACAATGCTGATATCTCAATTTTGCCAAAATTTATCTTCCAAATACAAATATATTTAAACAAAAATCTGTCAATAGTAGTTTTTAAGAATACGCAAAACATTTCATATATGTGTGTTGGCACAGTTAATGCGTTATTTCTAGTTAGTAGAGGACTCTTTAATTAATAAAAGAATTTAAATATGTTACAATAATTCTTTAACTGTTTTTTTTTAATATTTGAAAAAAAAACGTGTCACATAGACCGCGTTGTAGTCAAGTTGACAAGATATGCGTAATAGTCCATATGAGTCGTATCTCGCTCAAATAGGTTCTTATCTCAGCACTCACTTGCCTCATAAGCAGAAGGCTTTTGTTTTTGTTTCGGGACCCTTATCTTATTTTATATTATTATATTTTCGCTTGGATTTTTTCGTGCCCTTTCGAAGGCCACACTTATTGAAATACGTGAGAAGAAGATGCCGCAAATAAGGCACTTTCATTCGTCGAACATTTTCACATATTTAAAATATAATGTCGTCATTTTCTTTTTATTCGTTGAGTTTTGCTTGTAAATGCAAATAAAATGTTTTTTTTAGAGAAGCTATATTTTAACACAAAATTATATGCAACAATTTTATATTTGTAGTTGTAATTTACATTCCAATGGTTTAGCGCTGTACAAAAAAGCGCATAATTCGATTTCTTTTAATTAGCCACACAATTTTGCTAATAATGGTCATAAATTTGATAAACACAATATTAAGCTGAAGTTATACATAGTAGTCGTCTTTGTTAGGCTAGTGGATAGCGCGTACACTTAGCACGCGGGGGTTACGGATGCAATGCCGTGCTGGTCGCAAATTTTTTCAAATGTTTATTCATTTATATTGTAGCCAAGACACGAGCCTAAAACGGTTGAGCTAATAATTGACTATTATTATTTCGTTTCGGAGCGGATATGGTTGAACGAAAAAGAAGAACACGTAGTAAAATGGGTTTCCTAAGATAATAATTGAATTACTAAGTTGCAATTCAAAGTCAAATAATATGTATACAATTAATAAAACAACTGCTGTATATACTGTAAACTGTACTTAATTCGCACTTATTTTATATATTATAAAAAAGTGATTATTTGTTTGTTTCGATGATTTTTTAAATATAAATTATTTGTCTCTATTTTTATTTTACTATCAATTAAACTGCAATAAAAATGTAGAATAACTATAAGTTGTAGTTTTGAAGAAATGCAATGAATTATAATATATATATATTATTTTGCTTATTAGCTTCGATTAGCGCTTCTCAAAAAAGTATACCATTTTCATGACACTAATAAGTCGCTCTATTAGAGGGATGTCTGTAGATAGTAATTTAAATAAAGTCGCTTAAAGAAAATTCCAAACGTTGGAAAATATTAGGAATGTTTTTATTTAATCTAGGAGTGAAGATGGTAAATTTGAGTTCTATTAAAATTTAAAAAAAAAAGTAATATTTCATTAGAAATTTTTGTTGGTAAATTTATCGATTATAAACATTTATCAGTTATGTAAGTAAGGTTTCATGTCAAATTTGTAACGGAATATTCATATAAAAGAAATTTAGTAATTTAATCAAAAATTTTGTATGAATAAATTAAAATATTGTTTATAATAAAATATAGTCGGTTTACTGTCAGAAGGCGTCAAGCCAAAAGAGACTTTTTGAGAAAATTGATTTTTTTTCTCGAGCAATTGGTACCGTAATTATTATTGACATTTTTTTTCAGAATTAAATTATACCTAAAACACTTTGTGTGATCAACCAAATAATCTTTAATCAGTTTTATGTGTTTTGGCAGTAATAGAATATTCAATATTGACTAAATAGGTAGTCACATTTTAATATTACAAGATAAATACTTGCAAGAAATATGGCGTAGCTTGTTTTATCAGATGATGGAATGTGCAAAAGTTAACCAAACTGCATATTTGGTCAAAACGGTCATTTTTTGATTTAACGCATTTTGCCAGTATAAAAACGATATACTCGTATTTTCAAATTATTATAACCGTGTTCTTATTTGGATGACAAATAGTTCAAATAAATTTTGTTCTGTTAAAACTTACTAACGAAAAGCTTGAAAAAGTTTCTTTTTTTACACAATATGACTGATTTGACCATGAGAAAAACTTAAAAGAATTAGTTTCAAAATAAAATAGATTTTTTTTTGCAGTTATGAGTTGATCGATGAAGCATAAATAAATTTGCGTATATATAACAAGGGGCTTAAAGTTTCTTTGAGATTTGATATTATATGGATTTTAATCAATACGTATTGTATGTACTTAGCTTTGTGAAGTTGGATAATTATTTAATTCACCCGCATAGCTTTTAGTTTTTTCACATAGAACACACTGTAGTTGATCAAATAACTGACATTTAATATTAATAAAATGGTGTTTTGTTTATTAAATAATAAAAAAAGGGTTTTTAAAATTTAGAAATTGAGTCATAAATCAAAACACTCAAATAATTGTAGTTCAAAGCTTTGATTTATTGAACTTAATCATATAATAAGTATGTTATAATGTTTAAAAATATTATCTAGGTATTTTTTAATATGATATAAATTGGCGTATCTATAGCGTAGCCATAGGCTTTAGTATTAAATACATCATTTTACATAATTCATATTTTTAATTAATATATAAAATATAAAATGCTGTATCATATTTAGATTATTAATGGCTAAAGTATGGGGTTAAATATACACACCAATGTTAATAATTGTAAAACGCAGAATTATTTTTAACATACATACCATTAATAATTAAATATGTAATGTTTATCAAGCCACCGAAATCGTCAAATCTGAAAGAAAAAGTGTTAAAATTAACAAAAAAAAAATAGTATTTATTGATTGGATTGATAGCTTTAGATATTTGAGGGTGCACATCACGGGAGATGGCACTTCGCAAAGAGAGCTCGATATCCAAATGAGACTTGCTGGAGCTACCTTCAATTCTATGCGAAATGACTGGAGCTCACAGTTATAGTCGGTCAGAATTAAATGCCTTTTCAACGCTTGTGTACTGACGGTGCTGCTCTATGGTAGTAAATCAAAGCATATTACGAAGTTTCAAAATAATCGTTAGCTGGGCTTCAAAAACAGATTCTTGGGGTGAATTATGGGAGTGCAGCGATTTGGCTGTACGTGAAATGAAGTTAAAAGGGAACAGACTATACAGCCTCTCGTCACATCCGAAATGAAGACAATTGAATTTTGGCTCGGTTGTGTGGTGAAAATGCATGCTGCTGAATCGCATCTCAACCGGGTATTCCTTTTCTTTAAGCCAACCAGATTCCATCGTTATAGAAGATTGCTGAATACTATAAACATACGAGTATGTATTCGGCGAAGTTACGAAACGCCGGCATGACATGGGAGGATTCAAGAAGACTAGCTAGCGATAGGGAAGCATTGAGGCAGTTTGTGGTGTCCATATGGTCTGGGTAAGGGGCATACCATAGCTTAAGAAAAAAAAAGAAGAAGTATTATAAAAAACATTCACAAGATGGATGTTCTATAAGCTCCATATCGGAAGATATAAGGAAAAAAAATAACAGTCGGAAATTTCTTTTGATTCGGTTTCCGATTTTTTAAATAATATTTTAAGTTACGGTTATTGCTGACTGAAATTCCCCATTTCTACCACACCAACAGTGATTCTGAATGCGTATTGGCCAATTCTCAACAAAATATCATTATTTATCGTTAGAATTATGTTTATTACGTTTGTTATAAATCACTATATCGATCCATTTTCAGCAGAAGACCGTAAGCGGCAATAGAATATTTTCCATTTTCTTTATCGAATCCGTTCAAAATAGATATCCTCATGTCCACACGGTATTAACTTTTCATCAATCGGTATCTTAAGTTACAAAATAATTTACATACGTTTTTAATTTAAAATTTATTCGTTAAAATAACCTTAGAACCTTCGATAAAAACCGCCTCCCGTAAAATGATTTTTTTACGCTTACGATCTTCTGCCGGGAATGGGTCGATATTATCAGCTGACAATACTCGTACGTCAACGAATAAAATCAATAAATAGAATAAAAATCGTGTATTATGTATGACCAACGTTTCCTCTAAGGTGTGCGCGTGTGCGGCCGCACACATCTCAAAGAAAGAATCTTGTAACCATATTTTTGCATTGCAGAATTTGATATTTTATGATGGGTTCTCAAGTTCCTTTCTTTGGGATGTGTGCGTAATATGGATATTTACTCATATTGTGTTACACATTTCGAATAAATACATCATGAAGTATGTAATTTATGATTTCGTGGTACATTATGTTGACTACCCAATTTTATATATTTATGCATATGCATAATTGCGCAATTGATTTTTTTCCCCCCGCACATATAAGTTGATGGGCCGCACACACAATAAAATAATTAGAGGGAACGTTGATTATGACCGATGTAATCAAAAGGATCAAAGATATTTTTTTTATTAGAGAATATAAGAAATACGTTAAAAATCATATTGACTTTCTCGTAATTACAATAATTGGATTTTTTCCGCTGAATTTCCATAATATTTACAAACCCAAGTAGAAATTTATTACTGGGACAAAATGTTTTGTATGTTTCGGCATGTATGTTTTCATATTTTTGGACTATTGAATATTTTATGAGGAGTAAAGTACAATTAATTTCCCGGGGGGGATACACACGTAGCTTGTTGAGGTCAGATAATACGAAGAAGCAAAATGAGTCAGTGAGGATGGAATTCTGATTCAACAACTGTATTATAAAGTAGGGTAAATTTCAACAAATTATAAGTAAAAAACACTGTAAATAAAATAGCGTTTTTGTAAGTAAATTTATGTTTTTTGTTTTTATATTACACATATATCATCACTACCAACATGTACTTACCACTACTATACTATAAAAGTTACTGTAGTATTTTATTTTACGATCTTTTAAAAAATAAAAAAAATAAATCGATCGAAAAAATGAAAATAATATAAATAAATGTATGCATTTAATAAAGCTTAATAATTTTAACGTGGACAAAATAACACAGATTTAAGCCTGTGATGCTACCAAATAGACAATATTAGATCAACAAATATATAAATCCTAAAATTTCACTATTTTCCTTTAAAATTTCACTATTTTCTTTTCAATAAAATGTATGACAACAGTATATATTTCACAAATCAATTTAACATTTATGACATCTTTGAGAAATAAACAAATATCAACGATTATTTAGTTATGTAATAAATTAGACTTTTGTGTATTATACATTTAAAATATTTTTTCTCTCTTTCTTTTTCTTTAGTACAGAGATCATCAAACTTACGGAGAAATGTGCTCAATTGAAAATTTTAACAATATTTGGGGTCGGACGAGAAATATTCTTATTGAAATCCAATAAGACATTAATTTACATTGCACCTGTGAACAATATAAAAAGGACGTAGGAAAACTTTTTAGATGGATTTAGCCCGAGGGTCGTAGTTTAGTAACTGCTGATTTAATGTATGGTCATTCATATTTTTCTTTTATAAAATATCTAGAGACATAGTATCATAAGACAAAAGTAAAATGTTATATTTATTGAATTTGTGTTATAGATTATTAAGTACTTAGCAAGTACTAACATTAAAGTAAACTATCGACACAAGTTTATAAAATGATGATACTAGATGTCATCTAAATAAAAAATAAGTGTAATACAGTTAGACTATGTTTTGAAGTTACTTCAAAAAAACATCTATCATCGTCTCGTCTCATTTTTAAGCAAAACTACTTGATTTAAAATGTGGTAATTGTTTTACCACTTATTTCATAATTTTAATTGTTTCAGATTTTATTTCATATTTACAGTATTTGTTTATTTCTGTATATAAATAAATGTATACAAAAATACGTATATTTTATAAATTAATAAAATTTTGTAGGAATCAACAAACGTATACCATTTTTCCATAATCATTAGATGCTCGTAATAACCAATGTCTACACGAAGAATGCTTTTAAAAATTCTGAAATTTAAACCAAAGTAAAATTTTGAAACCATGTAAAGAGTTAAAAAGCTGCCTTCAAACCTTGTAAAATGTCAGGGATTTTTCGTCGATCAGGAAAAGCTGGCCTCTAATGCAATCGATCACAGGGCCGAATCCCAATGACTTGAGACTGATAAAACATCATAGACTTTGCATACGCTAATGGTGTATTAGCGTGAATATGACAAGTTCCATTTTTTTGATAAACATATATACATTTAAAACTTTGGGATATTTACATTTATACGAGCACAATACGCGTGAAATTATTTACATAATTTTATTATTTCCATTAAAATAATTAATTAAGATTTTTTTTTATGTGTAACAAGTTTCTAAATATAAATATAGATTTATAAATAAGCTTATTATTTAAATACATTTCATATCCATAAAATAACAGCTTCTTGTATATTCGATACTTAAAAATACTGCTTACAAGAAAAAACCTGCAAATTTTTATACAAATATTGTAGCATATTTAAACACCGTCATAATGTATCAAATTTATTCAATGTCTTAAAATTCAGTGAAGTACATTTAATACAGAATTATTAAGTAAATGTTTCCTTTAATAATCATACTATCATAAATCTAACAACTGTTGTTTAACATATATAATACCATAAAAATTTATTTTAGTTGAAAATGCTGTAAATAACGAAACCAGTCTTGAATTTTTAAGACATATTTTGTGTAAATAAGTGTATAAATTGTGTTTTTATTTTAATACACTGGTTAATGGATTATTTAACCTCATTATATATATTTTTAAGCATAGTTATTGTAATAATAAGAACAATACTTTATATAAAATATTAATAACTAATGAAAAAATACTTTAACAAGCACGTTACAACTATTTTCTAAATTCAAAAATTTTAGAATTTTTTCATTAAATAAAAACATTCATCTCCTGGATATGTAAAATAAAATATTTGAAAATTTTTGTTTGCTGAATGACTCAGATTTATTTCTCACATAGACTTATAAATTTAAATGTTTTAAATTCAACGTAACAAGAGTGCTATAGTGTGATTTGAAAAAAAATGATAAAATGAAATCTCTAAATCCCTCAAATTATAATAAATAATTATTTTTCACTATTATATATATTGTTAATATGAAAACAATACTCTATAGAGTTACATATACTGTAAAAAAGTGGATCTAGCAAGACTTGAATATGAATCTTATATTTTTGTAAGACGATCGCGATGCATTTTCTTCAAAGGGTGGATAAATCCGACGCCAGATAAAGAGGCTATTTTCTACGTGACATTTTCCGACACTTTTTTTTACAAGCTTTCTCAATGGAACCTAGTAAAACCTTGAAAGATCGGATCCGGAAGATATAACTGGCAAACTTGTTCATACTATTTATCGACGCACGGTTACATGACGCAGATCAACACAACGGGAAATTTACTTGGTATAAATTGTATAAAAATAAAAATAAACTTTTCAGTATAAAAATTAAATTTTTTTATATGAATAATGTTTGAAATTCTGCCCAATGACCTGTGGACATCTAAAGCTTGAAAACACTTATACATATATTTTTCTCAATTAAAATTCGAATTACAAGCATATTAAAAATATTTATCAAATTTTATTTCGTTGCTTTATTAAATAATAGAGAATTAACAATAGAAAAATGGGAAATTGATTGAATAGAAATTATTATTAAACACGGAGCATCTTAAAATATTAATTTTAAAGTAGTCATATGTATTTTACAACTGTTTATTTATTTGTATTGTAGCCAGGATACGAACCTGAAACGGTTGAGCTAATAATTGACGATTATTAGTCGTGAAAAAAATAACTGTCAAAACAATATTCACATTGTGGAGATCCATCTGATTCGTTTCGGAGTGGACACGGCTTATAAAAAATGTATTTAAAATATTTTGTAGCTTTAAAATTTAAGTTGATATTACACTACGAGTAAGCTTAGGTAAGTAAATATAATTTAAGCTCGGTAGCTACTGATATCGGGAGAATCCAGTTTAATTACAGTTCTTCGATACATTTTTTACATAACCCTTAGTATCTTGTCGCCCTTGTAGGTGAGTAGATAGTATATCCGATTCAGAAACTGAGGGTCTAGGGTTTGAATCCCATAGATGGTAAACATTTCACCAATTTTCATGCGCATTTGAAACTGTGTGACCAAATTGGTTAATCTAGTGACTGTTAATTATTGCTCGCAAAAAATCAGTCGAAAACAGTCTTCATATTATGAAAATTCATATGCTTCGTTTTGGAGTGGATATGGTTGAAAGAGGAAAGAAAAAGGATCTATACATTCATATTTGTTACTTAAATTACTTGTTGAATAACACGAACAGATAGAACAATATCGAAATACTGAATATAGCGAAAAATAAATTAGAATTAATTTGAAAGTAAAATGAAGTTCAAAGTAAGGTTATGCCTTGTAATTGATTCAAGGCTTTTTGTAATTCAACGGAAGTTTATAAATGTTTGATTTAAATATACTCGTAGGATAAATAATATTATATAGAATTGGGTATGCTAGTAAGTAAAACATGCAATTAAATCACTTTAGAAGCAACAATAGAATAAAAAGACAAATATTTGATTATTCATAATTATTAATACTTATATAATGTACGTAGTGTATTGTATTGTAGCCAGGGCACGAACCCAAAATGGTTGAGCTAATAATTGACATAAAAAATTCGAACAAAAAACTATCAAAAAAAATCTTCACATTGTGGAGATCCATATCGACCGTGTTTAGGTAAAAAGGAGTAACCTTCAAAGAACAAGTTTTATGGGAGGCACAAAAACACGTTTTAATGATTTTTAGTCAAAGTCACATTAACACAAATTTAATGTGCACGATGACCAATAATTTGGTGTTTTATTTTCCTGATCTAGTAATTAAAAAAGTTATTAAAAAAAAATATTAAAATTTAC
>JAPMAG010000364.1:0-10282 GCA_036584685.1 Rhyacophila sp. Rhy_31_5 | reverse complement strand
CCATATGATCTTTTTCAAAACGGATATGGTTTAAAAAATTTAATTAAATACGAGAATCAAAAGAGAAAGATAGACAATTTAAAATTAAGTGTAATTTTGTAAAATTATTAAATATTTTCAACATTAAAATGAAATAACGCATCTTTTCATATTATTTGGAAATGCAATCATATAAAAATGATATGTTAAATATAAAGCGATAGGTAAAAATGTATACTGCACATAATTGACGTATCATTTAATTTGTTTAGTTACATATTATAACACATTTATAATGTACATAATATACAGTTGATTTTTAACACTACATAATGTTGTGTTTTTTACATAAAACGAAAACTGCTTATTCTTTCAATTCTGTATATATTTTTAACAATAATTACCTAATAGTTCATCTAAAAACACACCATTTTTGATTATTTTCATCATTTATGTTATTTAACATGCACATAGTTGTAAAATAACTGAATAAAATATTAAGAATATATTATATATCAAAGTGTAGCAAGTGTATAAAGCAAAATGCTATGAACCAAGACTTTTTATTGTTCGTTAGCTTCAGAAATTTTAAACACTTTATACCATTAAACAATTCGTTTAGTAAGCAAAGAAATGCACATACGTTCTAAGATAATCAACTGTAAAATCGTGCAGTGCATAAAACGCCTCGGTTTCACTTTGTGAAATAACTTCTTTGTAAATGTGGTGAAGAAAATTTAACGAGGAAAGTTATTTTAGTACTGAATATTTTGCTACGTTAACGATACGCTTAATATTGTCAAAAATTAGGTTTAAAATATTATACATGAATTGTTAAGTATTTTCACAATTTAAAAAAAATTAATTAATTTAAAAAAATTAAAAAGATACTTCCAGATATGTGAACATAGTTTTTTTTAATTATTGTGTATGTATGAAGTGGTAAAGCGTAAATATTTTAATGCTCAAACTTTCATAAAAGCAGAAGGCTTTCTTGTTTTCTTGAAAGCTTTTACATAAAACTCTAATAGAAATAAAATAATGAGTCATAATTTTATATGTTTCTATAAAAAATAAGTTTAATTGTCACATTATATATGTAATATAAAGCCATACATCGATTAATTAAATTATTAATAAATATTCTAACTTGACATTGTTTAAAATTAACGTAGAAGTGTAAAAAGTTTTTCGAATTATTTAATAAAATATGTAAAAATTATTTGTATTCAGAAAACAAATGAATAATTATTTTATTTTGATTAAAAATAATTGAATTACACATATCAAAATCGAATAGGTACCAACTGTATTACATAAAGCCACCTTAAACTATACGTAAGTTACGTAAGCTCGTATTATCATTGCAATGAAGAGATAATAATCCATATTAAAACCTTTTAAGCTTCTGTCTTACCCAGAATAATGCTAAATTTTTTGTGGAAACTCATTTCTTATTTTTCATTTAATTTATATTACCTTAGTGTTAAAATAAAATTAGACTTCATCTTTGTACTTTTAATTTCTTAAAGTTGATGATTCACAGTGAAGAATAAAAAATAAAAATACCAATATTGAATAGTAACTCTAAATTTCAAAAAAATATTATTTGATTCCATTTCAAATCTTTCTTTATTTTACTAAATAAAATATTTATTTTATTAATATTGACCGATTTTTATACGGCTATTTTTTATTCTACATGAAAAGCTATTGAAAAAAGTTTTTTATTTAAATTATAAAAAAAATATGGATCACATTATTTTTTTTTCAATTAATAGTTACGCTTAAAATACTTTTTCAGTAGTTTTATAATAAGTACATACAATATAAAAAACTTTACTTATTGATTCGACGTTAATTCTCGCATATATTAACACATATGAATAAACTCAAAGTACCCATCACAACAATGAGTTTATTATTTTAAATAAAAATCAGTAATAAAATTAGTAGTATTTTAAAATTTATAATAGAAGAGAAACCATATATAGTAGAATTTAAGCTCTCTAGCACTTTGGCCATAACCATATCGCTTTTAAATTCTAACACAATTTGCCACCAAGTGTGGAGCACAATATGCGATAAGAGAATTAGACTCAGACAAAGTTGTTCCATATTAAAATTACACCCTTTACTGAAACGTGACCACCAGAATGTCACACAAAAGGTTATTTCTCTTACAACTTACGTGTGTCGTTACAATAGCTTGCATTTTGAAATAATCATGGTTGAAATATTGTTATTTTAATCAAATATTTTATTGTTCAAAGCTTTTCTAGCAAAACTTTATTGTTTTTATTCAGTAGTTTTAACATTTACGTTTATATTGGTTAACTAAAATTTGATTTTGAATTAAATAAAAAAATACTGTGTCAATTCTATACTCAATATTGCATTAGTTTTAAAGTGAGTTATCAAAAATATCAAGCAACTATAATTGACTTATTCATAATTAATTTTTCATATATGTGATATTATTCTGACGCTATTTAGAAAAAATGAAATTTTTTACTGATCTGTTAATTAACAGATGTTCATTGATTAGAAACAGATTCTGCTGGCAAAAAAGTGGTAGGAAAAACATTTCAATATATAAAACAAAATACAGTCGCCTTTCTAGGTGAGTGTACAGCGCATTTTACTCACGAGCCGAGGATCACTGGCTCAAGGCCCATGCCGGTTTTTTTATTATTATTTTTTTTTTAAATATTTTTTCATTTCTATTGTAGTTAGGATACGAAGCCGAAACGGTTAAACTAATAATTGACAATCATTATTCTTTAAAAAAATATCAAAATTATTTTTACTTTGTGGAGATTCATATTCTCCATTCGGAGCGGATATGATTAAAAGAAGAAAAATACATTAATAAAATGTTTATTTGTTTTTTAAAAATTTGAAGAAACTTATGTTAAATAAACTTATGTTTAAATTTGTTGAATTAATTAAATAAATAAATATAATAATTCAATAAATTATTGATTTTTAAAAGTTTATGGACTTTTACAATCATTTTAATTATACATCCAGAATAGTATGACAAATATTATAAAGATGTTATTTAATTGTAAAAAAGATACATTTTCGTGGTTAATTTTCAAATAAAACCTTTATTTATACTTACATTTGATGTTGTTTCAGTATTTTTAAATTAGTTCTTAATATATGTTTGAATTTTAAGTGTGGTTTCATTTTTTGAAATAACTAAAAATGTTACGTATATTCATATTTTTATTTGTTGAAAATTTTTATGTGAAACGTATATTATTATTAATAAGTAACTACATCAATAATTTTTGTGTTCTGGAAAAAAAACCATATCATTTTATTTGGTTGTGTTTGTTGTTGTTAGATGGATTATAAGTTGTATGTTGAAAATATAGTTTTCCACAACAATGAAAAACAAGTCAATTCAAAACAATGATAACTTTGTTTATTATATTTCTAATACATTCTTTTGCGTATCATATTATTTTTAGAATACTACACTATTATTCATAGTATCATAACTTTGAGGTTATACAAAACATTTTTTTTTCTTATAAGAGTTTTTTTAAAAAATAAATCTTAATAAGAGAGATATTTGAATTTAATAAATACAAACTCTGTTTTATAAATTGATATATTCAATAAAATAGACTTTAAACTAAACTGACGTATAGTTTTACATATTACTAATACAATAAATGATGAGTTCAACGTAATTTTAGAACAATAAGATAAAACTAATATGTTCATTAACATTTACAAGAAGTTAATGAAATATGACAGTAATTAAAAGTATAAAATGCACAAATTAAAATTAAAATCTTATAAAATAATGATATACTACCAAATAAGTTTTATATATTTATTATTCCAAAATATTCTTCAAGTTACTCTCACTTGAGTCAATGTCCAACATTGTAATCGTGACGTATATTAACAAGTATTAATAGCGTAAGGCTATTGTTCAAAGTATATTTAAGTGATGATATGGAAAATATTAGTTCTCAAAAATTGAATACTCAAATTGAAATTATGAATGAAAATAATCTCTTATTTCTATCGTACATATTTCTTACAAGATTTTTCATTGAGTTATTTGAAAATGTAGTTATATTTTTTAAAAAATCTACTTATTTAAAAACAATATTAAATAAAAATAAGTAACACATACTATATTCTACTAATGAGAGAGATAATAATCTTTGCACTATGGAAGACAATCAGATTTTTTTACGATGTCTCTTAATCATTTTAACCGTTTTTTTATATTATTGTTTAAAATAATAAAGATTCATTTATAATTTTAGTCTGCTATTTTACTTACACTTGTGATCTATAAATTGTTAAGAAACTGTGTTTATCGTATAAAAACACCTGAAAAAGTCTATGTCAATTGTTTTTCAAGAAATATATTTTAAAATAATTTAATAAAATATGCCGAAAAATATTTATTCTTTCATTTTTTTTAAATACGTGATTGAACGCTTTTAAAAAGTTAGCATTTTTTTTTTGTCAATGTTTTATTAAAAAACATTTTTTTATTATATCGAATTTAAATCTAGAAACTATTTTAAACCTTTTTGGGTAAGTTGTAGAGAAGATAATTTCACAACAATTTTTCAGAGAAATTGGAGAAGAGAATAGTAAAATATTACTTGGAAAAAACAACACTGAAATAATATATTTCGATCAAAAATATTCAAAGTAAAATCAGCTATAAAAAAAGTTTTCATAAAGTGGTCATGAAAGTATACAACTTTCTCTTTTGCTGCCTTGAATTATTCATGAAAATTCGACGCGACACTAGACAGAATTAAGATTCCGAGAAAGTATAAAGACATTATAACACCAATCCGAAATAGAATTGTTTCTCTGTGAAACGGTATGATTAAATGGATAATAAGAATAAATGCATTTGAAAAAATGTTTCCAATTAGGATTTACAAAAGAAAATTCTTGATTATACGATGAAAACAATGGGTATAATTTCACTATTATTTATAAAAAGAATCTTATTTGCCAATTACATCAATATAAAAAATACTCCTGAAATATCATTAGTTAAGGCTTATTTACATCGTTAAACTGAAAGACAATTTTTTTACCCATAGACCAATAACACCTAGTAAAACTACATACACTTGTCTAAATAATTATATTTTTATACAACCTTTATTATGCTTTTAAATTAGACTGTATTCGTATTGCATACTACAATGTACATATATTTTATTTTACAGCCATATCAATTAAAATAATATTAGAATTTATTTAATTTTAATAAAACATTATATTTATAGACACATATTTTCTTATATTGAAGGTTTAGTATAAAATGTTAGACCACTGATGTTCCGCAAAAACTATCTGTTAGTTCTCAAGTAGTTAGCGCCTATTTTATATATTTTTCTCTTTCTTTTCACCATATCTGCTCCTAAACGAAGCATATGGGTCTTCACAGTGTGAAGATTATTTTGATAGTTTTTACGAGTAGTATTTGTCAGTTATTAACTTAATCGTTTCGGGTTCGTATCTTGGCTGCAATACAAATGAATAAACATTTGAAAATTTTCGCAACCAGCCCGGGCCTTGACACTGAGATCCCCGCTTGATAGGCATACGCGCTACCAGCTAGCGTATAAATTACGACTATTTTATTATATCTATACAAAATAATCCATGCAATAACCATCGCTTTTTTCTTAAGTTTTTACTTTTAAAATAAAACAAAGGTTTTGCGTGGTCGCAGATTTTGATAGTACGCAAAAAGTAATCGGTGTCAATTTGCGAAAAAAACCCATTTTTTTATTTACTCGTAATCACTGCTCGTGGGTTAGTAGCATTTGACCCACGAACCGATGGTTACGGGTTTGAGGCTCATGCTGGTCGCAAATTTTACAAATGTTTCATCATTTGTATTGTAGCCAGGACACGAACCCAAAACAGTCGAGCTAATAATTGACGGTTATTAATTGTAAAAAAATAACTGTCAAAAACAATCTTTACATTATGGAGATGCATACGCTTTGTTTCGGAGCGGACATGGTTAAAAAAAAAACAACGCTTAATTTATTAGAAAATAAAATGTTCTGAAAACGATCCGTCACTCGTTTTGAATTTTGAAACTATTTTTCAAATTAATATGACACTAAAATCTATATAAATAGTCTACCACTGGATTAAAAAAATTTAAAAATTATTAACAATTACGTATAAATTTTTTTTTTTTAAATGTATTGATAAACAGTACTTACATTATTTTAACCATTTAGATTCATAATATAAAAAAACTGCTATCAGTAGATTTATTGTAGTAAAATTATCCATTAAACTATTGTAGATGATGTATGTCAATATTATTGAAATTAATTTAATAAAAAGCTTGAAATTAAAAAAAAATATTAATATTCATTTTTTGTAGCTTAATTTTTAATAATCGTTTTTATAATATACCTTTTATGAGTTCTAAAGAAAACGTTCAAAGCCAAAGTCAAATTGTATGTTTTTGTGTTTAATGAAAATAAATTTATCTCCAGTTCTGGTTAAAATAACCAGTGTGCATTTGGTGGAAAATTTCAAAGAGAGAAATATGAGAAGGAGAAAAAGACAGAGAGAGAGAATAAGAGGGAAACGTCGTCAACAAGGAGTTATTTTGCAACGAAATGAATTATCTCTTTTTTCCAAGGTCATTTTATATAACTTCTCATAGAAGGCAATAAACAACACTTATACTACATTTTTGTATGAATCTCGGTTACATTGAGGGAAGATAAGGAAAGTATCATTTAGTTAAGTAAAAACAATACAAAGCAATATTTTTCGGAAACGATTGTTTTGGAAAGAAGTACTTGGCTTAATGGGTTGTTCAATAAATTAAAATTAAATAAATTAATAATCGATTTCTATTTATTATGTTAATCCTAAGAACTGTTTCAAAAAAACTTATTATTATAACATTAATGAGCATTATAAGTATATATTTTAGTTATTACAATTACAAATTGGCGTTACGATCCATTCAGATCCATGGTCAACTGCACAATCCTTTTCCAGGTCTTTTATCTCTAGCCAACTCACACTCATTCACACTTAACATGTTCATTGTTTAATATCGTTATCTGCCCATCTCACTCTAAAACGACCAACGGGTCGAATGCCTATTAGAGTTCTTTCAATCATTTTCGTGAGAGTTTTAAATTTATCACACTTTATAAAATGACTCACCCATCTGAGTCTCTTACATTCTTACAGTATGTTGGGCCTCAATTTTTCGTGGGGCTAAGCGTTAAGTACAAATGCGAAATACTTGGTTTTCTTTAACTGGTCCAAGTATTCTACGGAGTATTTTATTTTCATATACTTGCATGGCTTTTTCTTGTTTCTACGTCAGGCGCCAAGTTTTATATACATACAGAACTATATGATTTACGGTCACATTATAAACCATGAATTTGGTTTTATTCGACACATTTTTTGGTCTGAATAGATTTCTAAACACAAAGAACGCAATATTTCCGCTTTTTATTATAAACAAGTATATATTATAGTGTATGAAATAATTTTAGATTTCTTTAGTAATATTAAACAAGCAAGTAAATGTAAGATTGAAAAGATATAAATTTGATGATATTATTTCGCTAAAATCTTTTAATGTTTTAACAATTTGACTTGTAGTACTAAGTATCCTACTTAGTGCCTAAAATTATAAATATAACTAAAAATATATGTGAGATATCAATCAAAATTTCCCAATTATTCAGAGATAAAATAGGTGCTGCAGATATTGTTCATAATTTGTGTATGCTAATGAAATACTCATGTATTTTATCACAGATGGTTAAAAGATTTACATATATGATCAATTACAACCGTTTTAATTAGTTATTAGGCTTATTTATCTTTTATTCTTTCATTCATTTAAAAACAGATTATGATATCAGTCATCAATCAATCACATCTTGAAACAGTTTAGTTTTCCAATACTTGAATGAGTTTTTTTTTAAATAGAAGTGTTCTATTTATCTACATTACCCATCTTTAAGTCTTTGTGTTTTTATTATACGAGTATATTATGTATAAAGTATTCAAAAATTTTAGCATACGAGTATATACAATTATACACGAAACCTTATTATTTTTAAATGGTTTACGAATTTAATACAAGTACAACATTTTTTTTTCTCGAATACTTGCATACTATTTTATTGTAATGTTATAAATTTTAAATGCATATAAAACTATACACTTCACTGCACATTTTCAACTTGATGTTTTTTTTGAAAAAATTCAGACCTTAAAATAAAATTTAATGAAAAATTCAAAATGTTCATCATTTGTTTAAAGATATATTTAAAAAAAACAAAAAAGTTGTCTGGCTCAAAGTCTTGAAAGAACTGTTCATTGTTTATGAATAATTCGCTTTTTTTGTAATAATTTAGAATAAAAACCGTTATTTTTAACTAATAAAAGCAGCGAAAAATAGTCAGGACTGAAAAACTTATAACTTTAATTATAATCAAAGTAGTAAGCAGTAAATTAACACAAACTATAAAGAAAGATATAAGCGAAAACGAAGTTGAGAGTATTTATTGAAATCTAGAAAACATATCTTCTTACAGCATATATTAGAAACCATTTAGACGAGTGTGGTTGTTTTTAGTACTCATATAATGAATCATTATTTTCAAATAACAAGAAATGAGGTCGATTTTGCAAACTAAAATTGGCGTATTAGTAAATAGATTTTTTTTAATATGAGATTATTAACGTTCTCTTTACTTTTTATTGTTAGTATATTTATAATATAGAAAATCAAAGAACTTTTTTCAGTAACTAAAAAAAAATTATTAATATTGTATTTCAACTCATATTTTTATGTTACAATTATATTTAGTTATTTTTCAGTAGTCTTAAATGTTACTTATACTTGTATTTCACAGATACATATTCTTACAAACAACACATTGTATTCATCAAGCTCTCTTTTGGATATTAGTTTTCATCAACGTAATTTGTGGAGCCGGATTTACGACGACGTTAATAGCTTCCACAGCTAATTCTTACAAATAACTATTGTATTTAATTATTTATATACATCTCTACTATTTTTTTATATATATTTAAGTAAAAAAATAAAATACTTCAAAATACATATTTGTTTTTTATTCGTATGCTTAGTTCTGTGTTGACAATAATACACTTTTATTAACATAATCAAGGCTTTCATTCATTGTTCCGTTAATGCTGAAAAGTCGTTTTCCTGCTCTCTTAACAGTTATTTGACTCGATCAAAAGCTTTCACGATAACATAACTAAAGAAGTTTGCAAAACTTTTTCATATGATAGGTAATATGATTACGTACAGTGACAAACAATCCGATACGTAAACACACAACTGGTTCTTTCGACGTCCTGCGTCGCGGCGTTTTTATTTAATGGGAAAATAAAATCGGAAAGAGCTTTCCAGCTAAGCGCCATGACAGTTTTAACCCAGTTACTGACTTTATCTGACAAGTCAACGAAAACTTGGACCGGATGTGACTGGGGTTAAAATATATACAGTGGTCACTTTAACTAAAATACTCGTAAGTTACATATACTATTAAAATAATAAAAATTCTAAGGAACTGTAAAATAGCTTTTTAGTTTATGAAAGTACAAAGCAAATAATGTATTTTACTCTTTTATTAATAATTTAAATACAAAAGTACTTTTCATAGATTGATAACTAAGTATTTACGGATTTTACTAACGAATAGTATTAGATGAGTTTTTCTGTATACTTAAGAATTTGAAATATCAAACTAATATTATTATTTAATAGTTGATATATTGATTGTTATTCGGAAAAAATCTGTTGATTTGTTGAATAATTCTTGTTTATCGTTGTTTAACAATAAAATAAAACAAAATAAGTATTTTGATAAATGTGTTTTATTTAAAAACAAAAAAACAATTACAAAAAAATTAGGTGCTATCTACGATGATAAAACTTAAAAAAAACAGGTGGTACCAATATTGGTTTTCTTAATTTTTTCCTAGTAGTCATTCAAAGTTGAATTATACAGCCACAATACGTAAGATTATCAGGAAGCATATTTTATCATATACATTTATAAAATAAGGTTTTTGAAATGCAAAAATGGTGAAATGCAAAAAATCTTTAATAACATAGTTATCAACTTATTATATTCAACCATTAGCGGATTCAAGGGGGGGTCTATGGGAGCCATGCCCCCCCTCCCTTAGAAGAATTTATTTTTCATTTAAAAATAATAACATCAATTTTAAAATGATTTTTATTTAAATAAAT
>JAPMAG010000360.1:0-16035 GCA_036584685.1 Rhyacophila sp. Rhy_31_5 | reverse complement strand
TAAAAAAACTCTTCAAAGATATATTTTATCCTTCTAAAGATATCTGTATTGATGAGAGTCTTTTGCTATGGAAAGGTAGATTGTCATTTCTATATTCCATCCAAACTTCAGCGATTCGGCATCAAACTGTTCGTATGTTGTGACATAAAAACGGGCTACGTTTTAGATATAATAGTATAAACAGGATGTGACACAGATATATTTATTTATTCAAATATAGAAATATCTGGGTCCATTGTTAGAACAATGATGGCAGATTATTAGGGAAAAGGTCATAGGATCTATGTGGACAATTGGTATACCAGTCGCCTTATTTGACTTCTTACTTGAAAATAAAACAAATGCTTGCGGAATTGTGCGCCAAAATTTCATATTGAAAACATACAATTTTTACACAAAAAAATCTATTAGCGATAAAGTGGCACGATAACGCGATGTGCATGTACCAACAGATTTTCATCAACCTATTATGGTGACTACAGATAAGATCAGTTACAAGACAGGAGAGTATAAAATAAAGCCTGCTGGTGTTATTGATTATAATAAAAATATGTGCGCTGTAAACAAATGTGACATGATATTGAGTTGTGTGGATTCTTCTAGAAAATCAATAAAATATTATAAAAAAAATTTTATAGGCTAATTGATGTTTTATCTCTAAACGCTTTTTACTTATTTCGTCAAAAAACAAACAGACGAATAACTTTTGAAAAATTTAGACAAAATATATTGCCTTATGTGTTACCCTCTGTTTTGAGGAATATCATACAAAGAAACATTTTTAGAGATATAGGTATATCATATTATAGTGTAATTAGTGTTTAGTGAAACAGTGTGTAGTGGTTATTAGAAACATATAAACGTATACTCCAACCAGTTGATTAAAATTTATGGACAACTTCGTAAGTTTTAATTTTCTTCATTTTTATGATTTCGAATTCAATGGTTGTCAACCCATGCAAAAATACTTTTGTTTTTTGCTTATAAATTGAAATTCAACCCATAATATTATCAATTATTACAATATTATTTATTTTTATGACATTTAGCATCTATTGACTTTATTAATTTTAAAAAAATCAATTTCTCAAAAAACTCACTCCTTAGGTCAAGTAAGATTTCAATTATCTTACTTGCGAAAGGGTTAACGGTCCCTATGAGAATGAATCTCTGAACAAAATCACCATTTGAAGACAGGTTCATTTTGAAGTATTGATCAAAAAATTATATGCATAATGAACATATTTAAAAAAATATATTGTTGAATGTTTATCACCATTCAATATTTGATTGGCATTACAAAGAAGTTGTAGTTTTAGATAATATCATTTGTCCACCAAGTCCTGTTAGGTATCAATAATATTTCTGTATAGAGGAATGTAAAATGTGAAATATGAAACATGAGAGAATCTTCATTAACTCACAATAACTGGGATAAAAATTCAAATGTATTGTTTGGTAAATATATGTGGGTGAGTGCATAGTGGCCAGACTCACTAACCGAGGGTCACGGGTTCGAAGCCCGTGCTGGTCGCAAATTTTACAAACGTTTATTAATTTGTATTGTAGCCAGGAAAGGAACCCGAAACGGTTGAGCTAATAATTGACAATTATTACCCGTGAAAAAATAACTGTCAAAACAATCTTCATACTGTGGAGATACATATGCTTCGTTTCGGAGCGGACATGGTTAAAAAAAAAACTACAAGGAAAATAATATTTCTAACATCTTTGAATTTTCATTACTGCCTGGTGGACTTTTTATTATTTTACCTGTATTCCGGAAGCAGGCGTTTGATCATCTTGCATGGTCTTGTTTGGAGTTTTGGGATCAGGACCGCCCCACATCGCCCGCAACCCCCAGCGCCAACTGCGGCCATCATTTAACCACGACAGAAGATTTTCTACTCGCACCACCACACGCTCCGAAATGCCGACCACTTCGTCCTAAAAGAAATTAAGGATAAGCTTAAACAAGAGAAAAAATCATTAGCGTAGAAAATTTACATAAATAAATAAAGAATGAACAGGAGATTAAATTATCTCGAAAGCTACGTAATGTATACATCTCAGAAACATCACTGCACGGTAAATTATATTCGAAAGTTTAGCAGAGACACACACCGCTTTATTACGTTGAAAATAAATCGTTGAGCGAAAAATCCAATAGATGCCATTACACGTATGTTTAGAAGTGCACAAAATTGAATTAAAAATCATATTTTTTCCGATGGCGTAAAAATATTATTTGAAACGTGAGCGAAATTTTAAGTGAAAATTGAGCATTGTGCAGCAGCGTTCTTTTGTCCGTGAAGAAATAAATAAGCGAGTAAATTTCCGAAAAAAAAAAGACATTGACAATCGACCGACTTTTAAGTGGTTAGTGTCGAAGTAGGCATAACTCACAATGATTTAAACAGAAGAAAAACGATAATGGTGATTACGAGTTAAGATTTTTTTTTAAATACATAGGTAATTCATTCCCAAAAAAATCGGAGAAGATTGACAAAAAATACATCTTTAAATATGCAAATGCCAAAAGTACGGAATGGTGTTTTTGGCCGCACAGTGATTTTTAACATTTTAAATGGTGGCGAAACAGGAAACATGTTTTACTACGTTTTAATTACATATGTATTTGCTGCGCCGATAATATGGGTTTTCATGTAATATCAACATTAATTAAAGAGGAATGAAATGCAGAACATTTTTGTTCATGAAACTAAGGTTGTAATAATGATCATTACTGTAGATCGATAATTATTACGACTCATCGTTAGTATTTGATAATAAGCGAGTGCGGCAACATTAAGTCAAATATGATTCGACTTCAAAGTCATAACAGTGTGAGAAAGCAACCTACCATTAAATTTTATCATTGTAACTCGATGCTCAGTCGAAAACAATGAATATAATATGTTACCGCGCCAGAAAGAGCGATAACGAACTAACCGACCGTTATCTGAAAATTATCTAAAATACGAACAAGAGATTAGACTGACAACAATCTTTTGCAATACCGCATAAATTAATAATGCAAATGATTACGGCGTGATTTTTGTAAAACAAAGGTATTAATTATGGTTCAAACATATTACAAAAAATACATTGAAATAGTTTAAATAATCATTACACTTTTTTCTACTATGTACTTTTCTACATTCAAGTATGTTGAAGTACATATATAAAAACAATTTTTGAAACTTTCATAATTACTAAAGTAAAATATTGGCCAAACCAATTTCAAATAGAACAAAATTCTCGTATCGAATGAATCACAAGCCATATATGTTAAAATTATGTATGTATATCCAAATGAAATGATAAATTAATTGAAAAATATAAAATATATTAAGAATTCCGCTGTAAACATAGTATTATACTTTTGTTTTAATACAATCCCGGCCGTGCGCACCGGCGGAAATTAAGCTTGCGAGCGTTTACGTCTATTAATAGTATGAGATAATTTATTTATAGGCGTATTTCGTGATTATGGGCATGTATAAAGATTTTTCAGATCGAAAATAATTTTAAATCGTACGTTACATCATTAGTTTTTGTTATTAATGGAAGTAAGTCAAATAATGTACAAAAACATCCTCATAAAAATTGTTATTTATAAATACTTATACGTGTTCATCATTTGGCTCGATATTATCTGGGATGCAATTATTTATTTATCGGCAGGATATAAAAAATATTTTAAAAAGGTAGGGAAACATACAAATTAGTACTCTAAAATTAGTACATAAGAAGGTGTTGCAAAAACCAACTGATAACAACAATATTATTGATCTCTGTTGAATATCAAGGTTATGAATTTACTTGATAAGATAAATGATAAAATTAACAATAACGTAATAATTTCATATGAAATTTAAACTACATATGTCAATGATTTGCTGTAGTGAAATTTGGTATATTTATTTTACGAAATTCGAATTAATTATAATTTTAAAAATAGTTTTCGATCATTTGGGTAAAAAGGGGCGTTTGAGAAAAACCATATGAATTCGAATTCAATGTCAATATTTGCAAACACAACTCGTTACCAAAAAAATGCGCCAAAATGCAGGAAGCTATTTTACATACTCAAGATATAATGTATGGAGTCAAACAATGTTTCATACTGCTGTTTGAGAATTCTTTTTAAAGTAGCTTTTTCAAGTGTCTCGAAGTGAGCCGTGTTTTCAAATAATGCCCTCACTTATCTTTAAAGACACAGTCAACAGTCAAACAACTTTGTAATATTCAGTAGTAATTAATATATTCATGGATATTTGGTTAATTTTCATTGTGTACTGTATGAGTACCGCCCAATGCATGTTACACGTATTACTAAATATTGTTTCTCAAAAAATACATTATTAGCTGTAAGATAAACAAATTGCGTCCAATAATACATTTAATATTTTTACTATTGCTTCCGAACTTAAATTCCGCTGGTGTTCAGATGTACCTAATATGTGTCGTATTTTCATGACAGGCCTGAGCACACACACACATACACTGCTGACTTACCTACACTTACACTATTGCATACGTAATCTGTGTGCGTTATTTCTCAGCAAGAGTGTGTGTATTGGGGGGGTGACTAGCCTTACTAAATTCATCGGGATATAGAAATATTTCAAATCAATAACAGGTGATAGAATAATCCTCCGACCAGATATAAGAAACGTATTTTGTATAAAGCACCCCATCTAACGCATATTAAGAGAATAAAGCCTAAAAAAATAATAAAGCATGCACTAAATAAATTAACTGAATGAAGGTGATTAGCGTCAAGTATGTAAACCAAAATGAATGAATATTTTTTTATTTAAATTGAGATATAAATTCAAACATTATTATAGTACAGGCGCTCGCTACTACCTGAAAACTGAGACGAAATGCATTCAATGCATTTATTTATCCAAATGTAATTCACCACACAAAAGAGTGGATATATTCATACTGTTCTGTGTAAAATATTATTATAGAACTACAAACAACACGCGGCTTAATAATATTGCATTTTCAATACAATAGGTCTTTGAAGTTAATTAATTAGCCTTGAAAATGTTGGTCACCCCAGTGTACCGAAAGGTCCGCGAGCTGCAGTAGAAAAAAATAATAAAAAAAACTCTAAATAAAGAAGAGCAAGTTGGCAACAGAAACTCACAAAACTATCAACCATCCATCTATCCATTTTTAATTCGACTGAGATACTTATCAACTGTACCCTTATCACCGCAATTATAAACATCAGCATTAAACAAAACGAGTCAATTTATAATAAGAACACTTTATACTAGATTAATTTAATTGCTTCTAATTGAAATTTAATTTTAAGACTACAAATCAACCAATATTATATTAATCACAACAATATCCTGATAGCCATAATAAAACGTACATGTTTTGTCTACTTACTCCACTTTCCTAATCCTATCGTAAATGGACCGGGGGATAGTATTTAAACCATATCAAGATCCAACGAGTGAAGTCATTTGTATACCAACCAACTACTCACTGCACACAGTCAGACATATCGGACTCTTTAGTTTTCTCTCTTGTTTATAGATTGTTTAGCGTTATTCCTAACGTGCACCTCTACGCTATGCTACGTTACGCTAGCTAATAAATAGTCATATTTCTCACACAATGCTTTAGGTTTATATCAGAATTTAGTACCGCATCATATATATGCCTCGTCCCGATTCAGAAATATGGAAAAGTTCATCAAAAACAATGTCTCCGACGATTTTTCCATTAAAAATGTGTTTAGTTACTATTAAAGTTATCGGTTCACATGTCATGAATAAGGAAATTTATTTTATTACTAATTTGTGAATTTTTTTCACACGTTTCCACGCATTTAAAAAATATATATAGTACGTAGTATTTAACTATTCGTATAAAATATCAATGCCATACATCTATTGTTTTAAAAATAACACATTTTTATTTACTGCTTAAGTATTCAGTATAATTTGTAAATGAGATAACCCTATCGTTTCGCCCGCTATTTTGGAATTTTCGCAAGCGACATGCACCCATTAAATTTATACAAACAATAACTGATCAAGTCCCGGTTATCCTCCAACCATCAAACACATACCAAAAAGCTTTTCCCATTGATGACAGAATCTTCAATGACAAAAACATGCTGTAATTTATTGTACACCAATCGGGTGTATTGCGTTCTTTTCAAATATTTGTAAAATTTAAGTAAAATAACAAACAATTCAGTTGTAACAAAACACAACTGCGATTTCAATTTAATATTGGGAGTCATATTTTCATCCGGTCTACTCCGAAAACGATATTTGCCATGTTTCCCCTTTCTTCCTAGCGCCTACGCAGTCTCCCACTCCTGAATAAAGATTCTACCACAATAACAAATACTCGTAAACATACAGTTTTATAATATCTTTGCATAAGTAATACACTGTAACCTTTCGACTAGGTATAGATAGATACGGAGTAAACTACTAATATGAAGCTATAGTACATAATTACAACAATCATGGCTGGTTAAAAAAAGAAAAACAGATTATAATCCTATTTTATGAATAATCAAATGTAGCTTTGATTTTTTTAATTGCTCCATTAGTGTTTTGCCCGAATGTGGTAAACGGCCTGCAGTGACGTCAGTGTCATCGAACAAGTTTTTATTAGTTTATCAATAAAAAATCGACTATCAGTATTCTTATGCGTTAAAAATTGACCGCGCACACTGGCACAAAATAATAATTTCAAAAATGAAGTTTACATGGGCGTGTGGCGTTTTGCTCAACTCTCGTAGGATAAAGTACGTACAATAAAAGTATAGAGAGATTCGTTAAGTGTTATTCATATCCTTGATTCACTTTAAACATCTTATAATTTGATAATGTGTAGAAAGATATATTTAAACCCGAAATAGTCAATATTCGAACTTTTAGAAGGTCAGAAAGCAACAGTATAAATGTATTAAAATAATAAATATTATAAGTATCTTACATTTTTTTCATCTTCGTGGGCGATATGTTATACCATAGACATGTACATAGTGGCGTAGCTGCTTCTTAGCGAACTCATGAAAGCATGAGGGCCCTCGCTGACCAGAAGGCCCTTAATCTGTCTCCATTCAATATCCGATGTCAAGTAAAATTATAAACAAAACGTAAATATTTTGGAACATCGTTTGAAACTTGGAGAAAAATATCTAGAGGTTTTCTCAGAAGAATTTGATGCCCAGTTCATTCACGTAACTTCGTTATTTAAAAAATATCCCAACATGTCCTTAAGACAATTTTCAGAATTACTCATTACGAAATACGGTTGCTTAGTTAGTGAAATTTCAGAAGTATACACCGTGTTTATATTATTTTTTAAGTCTTTTAGTAAGGTTAAAAATTATAAAACACTATAAACGAAACATAATTAGAAAATCCAAACTAAACAGTATCGTATTGTTAGCCATTGAACACGAACATACATCAAAAATTGAGCTGAGAATTTATTATGTTTATAGTTTTATGTAAATAACAATAGGTACTAACGCATACGGATAATTATTTAATCTCATTATTTTAAAATCATTTAAAGGGGGGTCTTTGAGTAAATTTTTCACGAGGGCCCAAAATTTCGTTTGTCAAAGATTATATTTTAAAGACAGTTAGATTGACTTAATAAATAACAGTGTTGACTATCTGACAACACTTCACTCCAACGTTTCAAAAAGTTTTGATAAAAATAAAAAAAACTAGTGATATTATATTACAAAAGTTAGTTGAGGGTATTATTTTCAAAGACGGATTTAAAACTAACGTTACACGTAATCGAAATAACAACACAGTTTACACTTTTCCACAAATATATATTTTTTATATAACGGCTTTCCACCAAAGATTGACAGTTTTGAAAAAAATATTTACATGTCATTCTATAATGAAAATTTACTACAAAATATCTTTAAAATAACAACGTAAACTGCATCTTAAGTACATACAAAATATCTCATTTTTAAGTATACCTTCACAGATAAAACACTTTCATTTTGCCGCAAATGACGAGTTTGACAACGAGAAGTGTTTCCAAATAATAGCCTCGATTTATCAAGTATGTTATTTGCATATTTCTCGCTATCCGGCTAAAAGTCAATTTCCTTCATTCCTATTAGTAATGTGACATATTCGAAGACGATTAGTTAAAAATGTTTTGGGTATTTTAATGAATATGAAAAAAAACACCAATAAAATAATCCTTATCTATATCACAAGCAATTCGTTTACGGATATATGACGGTTTTTGATGATCAATATTTACTAAAATTGAGACGAAATAAAACGATTTTAAATAATATATCCGCAAACAAATACCTCGAAAACCGAAGAGTGTGGATTATGTTAAGCATGGTACAGGAAAGAATAATTAGCCCCATCAAAATATCGCCAGTCAGATATAACAGCTGACGTGCGGAACAATATTTATTATACAAAATTAAATAGAGCCAATTGTAGCTCATCTCTCGCGGCGGGCACTCCAAAAGTTCGCTTATCAGAAAATAAGTAGTAGTGTTTTCGTGGCGAGCATCTGTGTGTTTGCGAGTGTGGAATTCTATGACGTGTGCACGCATGTGTATGGGTGCATTAATAATATCAAACATAATATTATTCTCCAACGTTTCCTTCAGATAAAAATTACCAATGCAGTCAACAAAAAACCGTACATTTTACACAGCCATATTGTAGCTATTAACGCAAACTGAATATTATGCATACTGTGACGCGTCTAACCTTACAATTTGAGATTGTATTTTAAACAAACACCATATGAAGATTAGATAAAAGATGTGGACTTATTTCACATGATCCCAAATTTAAAATCCAACCATCTCGTTTGCCTTTTAAAAAATGAACGGGAAACGGATATTTATTAATTTTAGAAAAATTAATACAGCACTACAAGGATCCGAGGAATATATTCAATATGAATTATAATGTAGAATAAAAAAACTTCAAAATGCATATATAATGCTCAACAATATTCATAAATAGCATATCATGAAAATTACGCAAAAGTTTATAACAATAAAAGTAATTTGAGTAATTGACGGTTTGAAAAATATAAGCTACACGTATGAGCACCGCAGACAAATACTCGTCATTTTTCAATCATTATTTTACTTTAATGCGACAAAATAGTTTTCCGTACATGTGAAAAACGTAAAATTATATTTTGGGAATTTATATTTCATAATACCGTGGTATTCACAGTACATTTTATACAACAAAAAAGGACTTGTGATTCGCCTTAGGTTTTCATATACAAATATCTGAATTTCACGCTCAAGATTTGTTTTAGAATGATTATTTAACTACTGGCACACAGTACTAAAGATGTTGAATTTATTATTTATTGTTTCAACGTTTATACAGATTTGTATGATTGATATCGAAAATCGTTCAATCGACTTTTGTACAACGTCCCAAAGAAAAATTTTGTAATCGCCAGTTGTTTAGGGCGTGATCGATGTGGAAAATTCATTTTCGTCATATTTTTATTTGAATCAATAAGAATTACATTTGTCGATATTTTCAACCACAGTTTCAATATCAATTATAAACAATTACTTTTAAAATAAACAGTAACGCACTGCAATACAGAACGGACTATAACATAAAATACATTGAGAATTTTAGATGGGGAAACCGAAGTATAGCTGTAGTACGTCAGATGATGTATTTACAGCGGCAACAAAATTTGGTTCATGTTTTAATTTTAGTTCTTTGTACAACAAGGACGTCGTCTTCAAGAGTTAAGTTTCAATGAAATAATTGTAATCCATTTACAGTTTTTGATATTCTACACGCTTATAAAAAACATTCAAAATATTTAAACCCCCCTAAATAAGCAATGATTTACATAAATGATAAAAGTAAATAAAACAAACTAGGACAGTAAACGATCAAAAATATAAAATTATGAATCATTTTCTTTCAAAATAATTGATGAAATAATCTACGCGCGATTTCACGAAACATTTTTAACTTTTTACCGACTAAGTGAGCTAACAATGTCAGGGGTGATTGAAATTTGAACTTTGAAAACTTTATATATATATGTATATCAAAACTTAGACCAAGGCTCCCCAAGCTATTTGTACATGAGAGCACATTCCAGAATGCCGGTCGAGCGGCAGGCACAATTTATTTTTCATGGTAATCTTACGAATATAGTTGGACATAGCTGATAATACACATAATATACAAAAACATATATTTGTGGCGGACAAACGTAAAACGGTCTGTGGGCGCCATGGTGCCTGCGAGCATAGAATTCGGGACCCCTTACAGCATTGAAATATTAAACAGCCTTGAAAAAATATATTATTTAGATATTACTTCAATTTTGTTCGATTGTTTATCCATATCCACTCCAATACGTTCGCATATGGGAACATTCAGAGTGAATATATTCTCAACAGTTGTTTATTTTAGATAATAAGTTATTAATTATTATCTCAAACATTTGGGTTCATCTCCTAGCTACAAATAAAAGTGAAAGACCACTTAAAAATTTAGAACACCTAATATGTGAAAGCTGCAACAGCCGTACACTCATCACAATTAAAACGATAATAATATGTCCACTGCGATACCGAGGGTAGTAATTTAATTGTTAGTGGGTTTTAAAAGTTTAAATGTCCTTGTGGGTGAGTGGATAGACATCCGACTCACGAGCCGAGGGTCACGGGTTCGAGGCCCGTGATGGTCGCAATTTTTTCAAATGTTTATTCATTTGTATCGTACGTAGCCAGGACACGAACCCGAAACGGTTGAACTAATAATTGACAATTATTTACTCGTAAAAAACTGTCAAAACAATCTTCACATTGTGGAGATCCATACGATTCGTTTCGGAGCGGACATGGTTAAAAGAAAAAACGTTTGAATAGTATACAACTACGAGTACATGAACACCGAAATTGATTAGGGAAATTATAATATTGTACCTACAAGTTTGTTTAGATTAAGAGAGTCGTAATACAACTAACTGATGACGACAACGAATAAAACTAGGATGTTTTTCCGTGTGATAGATATTTTATCATCTGGAAATACACGACAAAATAATATTCATTTGATTATTTATTTTATTTTTTAATAACATGCAAAGCAGAGGCATGAGGTTCGTGGCAATGGGACTATTACGTAATCGTGGTCCGACGATAATCAAGGCAGACCAATGCTAGGGTTACCTACCGCGCAGTGCAGTCAACGGGGATACTAGATAACAAATATTCTATAAAATAGGGGGACAAAAAAATCAAACAAGGCTTTACGAACTTTATGCCGGGATATCTACGAGATAAAATTTGTGATGCTGCCACATTTAAACGGAATAACATTACCGCTGAGTAAATCGAACCAGTAAGGGTTGACATTTTTTAACATTGCCTCGCCCCACATAGAAATATAGCGGAAATATGGTTTTTATACCGAATCGCTATTTTATGGGGTTATACGAGTTTGTAAAATATTAAATGTTAGGTAAAAACATGTCGAATAATATACTTATGTTTATTTACATCCGGTAATGAAAATCCAATAAAACATGATAAAACAAAATGTTAAAGCAATGGTGACACCATTTATAATAATAAACAATTCTCAAGCAAAAATAAGTTGCAGTCGCAGCCCTAACGAAGGCAAACGCCCGTCGAAACGAAACGATTGGCCAACTTCATTTTACACTTGATCCGTTAAAAAACGAAAACACGGCGTTTTAAAAGCAGCAAGTAATAAATTATAATTTCCGTGCGATATATTTTACGATTTTTGCAATTGAAAATAAGAAGAAATAGTCGCAGATTCCTTAAGAGGTACTATTTGCGAACGTTATTTATTTCACTCCATTTAAAAATAACTTAAAGCGTCAATCTATATTTTTTTTTAATATACGTTAAAAAGTTTTTAAATAACATGACGGTAACTTGATTAAATTCAAATATCTTCTTCACATTATCTAACGTTAGTAATTATAACAATTTACCGCATTTTGCCGCAACTTACGAGTATGTTTATGGAACGAGTTATATTTGCATAACAAAACTGAAAGAATACAATATGTGCGTTATCCTGAAATTCACAGTTAAAATAATTTCTAGAAAATCATTTGCACCGGTGATGGGTTTTAATGTAAAAACACTTCAGTGTGTTTTGCAGCAAATAACGAAAATGTGATGTTTTTATTATATATACACATAATTATATATCCGAGTTCATTTTGTCCGCTTTAAAAACACATATTTCTACGTATGAAAAAACAAACATCAAACATAATAAATAGCATGGTCAAAATTATTATGCATCTTAACAAACATTTAGGTTCGCTTCATTTTTTATGTCTATGTATGTATATTATACAAAACGCGAGTATTTTTCCTTAGTAAAGAGGAAAGTTAGTTTTGAAGGAAGGGTGAGAAAGTGGTGGAGTTCACCTATCGCATCCCGTGCGAAGGACGATTCATAAAACCTGATGGCTACAAAAGAATAGGATTTTAATCAAAGACATCATATAATCATACATTTTTATTTAACATTTTATACAAGTAAATGGTACAATTTTCGAATAAATCAAACGTAATATATATAATCTACTATACACTATTTTCAAACTGTAGGAATGGATTCATATAAAACCATTCGGTGTATTATTTTTAAAAAAAATGAATGCTTTACGTGGAATCAATCCAATCTAACCGAAACTAAAGCTTAAACGAATATAATATACTGATTATTCTGGGCCGTGGTCTCTCACTGCCTATATATTGTACTACGAGTATAAAAATACATACCTGTATGACGTATGTGAACGAGAATACGTAGCAATATTTCAACAAAAGACACGGTACTTCGTGTAAAATAATCTGGAGAATATGTGTTGCCTTACTTTTATTGTCAAACTGTTTCATTTCCTAATCTAGCATCGCGGCAAATTGCCCCTCATTTAATAATACCGCGGCATACATCGTTTATGATCGCCTGAAACATTCTTTAAATTATATTTATAATACGCGTTTAAATCATTTAGAGCATAGTAGACATTTCTGAGATTGGCAAGCGATCATCGAACATTCAGCGTTGTACACAAAACTTCCTCCCTAGACCTTGGCAAGGCTGCGAGAGGTGGTAAAAGCCATCGCAGAAGGAGGAAGAGGACGGGAAGGAAGGTTGATTTGGTTACCATGACAACCGCGGGAAGGGTGGGGGGGGGAGACAACGCACACCGGATAATATTATAAATACACACATAAACATAAGCGTGTAATTAAATACGCATAACCTGGAATTTGTTGATAAAAAAAAAGACTGCCAATCAAAATAAAATATTATCAATATAATAATTATCAAACAAATCGTACCATAATAATCTCTTAAAATTAAATTTTGGTAGGCATTACTAAAATCTTGAATATAGATTTATACGAGAAACGGATTAGATTACGGGTATTCAAATAATAGCACAGCATAATCGGTTTCCTCTGTTACAATATTTTTAACAAACGCCATAATGAACGGAAGTTTTGGCTTTTCAAATATGCTTTGTGAAAATAAGTGCTATTTATTATCGGTCTTCACCAAGGATTGACAGTAGGTTTAAATATTTTAAAAATCCCTACCACCATCGTGTTAATATAATTTCTAAAATTAGTATATTTCTATAAATTTGTTATCATTCGTAGTTTGGGAATATTACATATTACAGTAAACTCACATGTCATTACATAAAATTAAAATGTACACAATTAAACATTAAAATGGTTACAAATAAAACATTTCTGTGGTAGAAATAGTGCGATACTTCATAAAAAAATATTAATCATTAAAACCAGATACCGTAACGCAACTTCGACACACGCTTCGTCACCACGTAGGGTTATTATTTTTTTATTAAAGAAAAAACTGATTATAAATACATCACAGAAATGTTAAACTTTCAAACAAATACATATAATATCATTATGATTAAAATTAGAAAAGGCAATAAATATAATACGTGGCTTGATAATTTATCTTATACGCCACAAACTTCAATGAAGAGAGCATGCGATTTAACAAATTCAACCTGTGTTAATATTTCGATCCATCTATCAAATGATAAATAATTGGGGTAATTGTTGGATAGCGAGCTAAAAGACCTCCCTTCTAAGAAGTGGAGATAATAGAAACGCTGTAGGCCATAAAAAGCCAAACAGCGAACATAGAGGCACATGATAAATATTTTATTATAAATATGCGAACCTATGTTAACGTATTATCAGTTTTAATAAAGGTGGTAGTTATATATGAACATCAAACTGATTGTATTTAATCTTGGAATACTTTCAATTCAATTCAATAACTTAGAATCCAACAAATTAATACATGTAAAGTGAAAATTTTGAACGCTAAATATTAGACACATATTTAAGAAATAATATGAGAATATGTACTTTAAAAACTGATCATGTTTAAGTACAAAGATGAATGGAATATATTAAATATTAAAACGTTTAAAAATTGAAGCTCCTGCTTTATGAACTGTTGAGCCACGAGGCGCGTTGAATATTTACGGTGGAATTGAGTAAAGTTTCCGCCGGTGCACGCGAGGGAGCGGTGACATCACGAAGGAGCATAATAATTTGTGATATATTTATTTTTTATCTTACAAATGATAAACTTCATGATGTTCATTCGATTTTGAAATATTACATAATAATCAAGTGTAATCTATCATTCTATGTAACCTGTTCATTAGTTATGGTGAATTGGCAATACAGTCACTAAACTATTATGTTGTTTAAATTTTCGCTACTTCCTAATTAATATGACTGTAAATTATCAACAAGGGGTTATAATATTATCGCGAAATTTACGCATATCAACTTAACAACGATAAAACTGTGCTACTTAATGTTTCAATATTATTTAGATTCAATCGAGAAAAGCGTGGAAATGTGTTTAGTAGAACGGCCAAAGGAATATTTTTTCAAAGCATTGCTGAAAATACCATCACTAATAAAGTCGCTGCAATATTCACCAGGTTTATCCAACGATTTAATTAAATAATTAGACTTATGGTGTGCAATGTTTATTACGGTAGGTTTCCGATATTGATGTAATTAAATCAATTTAAATATTGTTCAATGGCCTTTAAATCCTCTGGAAACCCTATTGTATGAGTTTCTTTTACTTTGTGAGAGGGTAATTTGAAAAAATAATTTATATGCAGCTATGTGAACGATAAAAGCAACAAAATACACGAGCGTCTCGGTAAACTGATCTTCAAATAATTTAACTCGTTTTGACACAAACATACATGTGTGATGTTTTCGACTGCGGCCAGTTTTTGTATAAGCGATTTTCAAGTAATAATGTATTTTTCAGTTGATAATATTTCTATGTTAAATCCCTGTATAAAGAACTTGAAGGGATACTAAAGGACTAGATTATTTAGGAGAATGGTGGCATGCCATTCATACGATTCTGTGCAAGGTTTAGGGTCGTCCATAAACCACGTAACGCTCTTGGGGGGGCAGCGGTGACCGTCAACGTCTACATGGCGTTACAAGGGGGGAGGGTGGACTAATTTGTATTGTTACGAAACACTTTTCCCTCTCAAAATGTGGATAGGAACTGATTGTTGTTACTTTTATTTTAATTACATAAATTGGGTTATCAAGATACAATATGAATCATTAATTCCAAAATAGTCGATTTGTAAAAATTTGACTTGGCATCGGATTGGCATAGATTATTTTACTTGAAAGAATATCAGTACATAATATTGATTACTTCATTAACAAACATGGAACTGCATATGAAAGACCCGATCCTTTTTTGCAGTTTTAATCAGGTCCTTATTTTTATAGTTCAAAATAGCAAACAAGATTTTTTCTTCCCATCTGTGGTGTTTTTTTATTTTTCAAATCCTGTGATACTATTGAATAGCTCTTTCTTTGTTCATACGAGTGTTTTATTTACAGTGAGATGTTGTTGGGAGGTATAATGGAAACGAAAA
>JAPMAG010000359.1:0-10028 GCA_036584685.1 Rhyacophila sp. Rhy_31_5 | reverse complement strand
GATAAAATCCACACTGAATTTATAGTATGTTAAAAAGAAAAATGAATATATATTTTGACGTATTTACCCCAAAGGCAGTTCGCAAAAAGTTATCAGGACAGACGTAAGGTCATTCGGTATAAAAGAAACTTTCACATAAGTAATAAATGTTTATCAAACCTCGAACATGTTGAATATTTGATAGATTCACTTAAATACATATTATGATGGAGTGGTTTTCCCTTCCGCATGGACCTCTAAGACCAATATCTACTGCGTTGACAAGGCCCCCCCTAACGTCAGTTTCCAACAGCGAGTGTGGCGTAAGGGCATCACATCCTCAGAAGTGCGCTTATTACACGTTAAAATCATTCCAAAAGACACTCAACATGTTCTCATTTATTGTAAAGTCATCTTCTCTTTGCGTATCGCAACAGTGCGAAGAAAAATACAAATATACCAGCTATGTATGTAGATAGGTTCGACGAAATGATGGGCTGTTTTGGATAAAACGCATTTTTCTCATAAAGAGCTTTAAAAAGCCGTAAACTTACATTGTAATTACTGTCCAGAGCTTTAAGAAGGCGTTTTGTTAAATCATTAGCGATGTTACTCATTTATATACCAAAATATTCAACTAAATTAGACAAACGTGTAACGTTCAGGCGTAATGGCTGACCCAAAAACTACGTATGGCCCAGACAGGGCACTCCAGCCGAATAATTCAGCTGATATCAAACCGATGCGTCTCGCGTTCGGGTTCTTTCGTGCATTCTTCGGAAATAGCGTTAGTTTATATGATTTTCCGCCAGGTGTATTGCGAAATTACTATTTTTTGATTAAATGTGATCATTTAAATTGCGTCTTGTATTTAATTTGAATTAATAAAAATAATACACATCTACTGGCATGACTATCAAATGATAATCTTTTAAAATAATTATTCAAATACAGAAAATATAGCGCTTTTTACTGCGGAAATTTTTCGTACTAACATTGATTCGTAGTTTAAAACAGAGTTGCCAATCTTTTTAAGTTGTCATTCAAATTTTATGACCTGGTGTTTATGCCTAGCGGTGAAATTGAAAACTAATATTGCTATCGCATCAAAGACATTTTGTTTCAGTTACACGCACACTTCGCATACATATGACTAGTCAACCGGTCGTTGTTATTTTGAAACGTCAATTTTATAGTAAACGTAAGTCGGAGCTTGCCGACTACCGCGGCTCCACAATCGCAGCCAGTCAGTACTCTGAACGTAGGTCCTTCTGAGTATATTTTGTCGTTTGTCAGGCAGTTAATTGCTGCTCGTCGAAGTGTTGTGCTATGAAATGTAACATAAAAATGATAGAGAATCCGTTAGTGAAAAATATCATGTTTGACGAGGCAGAGTGACAGTTTCAAGTGCCCGGTCATGGATATGGATAAAAATAACAAGAATAGGGCCCGAGGTACGCCTCACTCAGCTCGGACCCTGGTCTTTGAGGGGTCTGAAAAGGAGCGCCCCTCTACTCACGGCCCCGTACAAAATGCCTCGGTTTGCAGTGACAACAAGGAAGGTCAGTGCTGTGGCCCCCTTTACTCTGTTTTGCAACACCGACTAAATTATGCAATGTGCTTAATAAAAATAACAATATAATATCTACACACTCACACACATGATATACTAATCGTGCATTATATATTTTTTCTAATGTATTACCAGGTATGTTCATTAAACCGGTGTCATATTCAATTGCACTTTCGGATTTGCTTGCTGATTTGGCACATGCATTACTAGTTTTATTTAAGATTTGAGAATTTTTGAGGAAAAGCGAGGGAACCAAAATGGAGTTTGACAGTCCACTTTGACACCTGTTACAGACGAACTGTATTTTTGAAGCTAGCTTAGTCATGACATTCCAAAAATATGTGAAATGCTTTGAAAATTACGCTGACGCTTAAGATTCGTTTCTTAAAATAGTGGCAGGTATATCGCACCCCTATATGAAATTAAAATACAGCTTTCTCAAAGCATACCCAGGGTCCTAGATTCGAGTTTTCTATCTTTATATTGTAGATTTTATTACACTCTTCATTAATATGTTATACGATTTTGTAGCGTGTGAAATCACACCAACGATTATGTTATATTTTGGCAAGCATTCAATAGACGATTAGACCCTGTAGTATTTTGCTTTTTAAATCAAGACTTGAGTATGCAATTTTCTTTTCTAATCAAGAAATAAGCTTTATTAATTTTATGCTTACTCGTGCATGTGTATTTTCATACGATTTTAGTATTAACATTTAAATCTCTTCAGTCTAAAAGTTAGATGTCTGTCCAATTTTATTTTTTTTGTTTTGTAAAACGTTTGCAAAAAGACATGCACCAACGTTTGTCGACGCCGTGTATAAAAATCATGCAGTTCGATGTCTCGAAATAATACTTCTATCCCCCGATTTACACTGAAGATAGGTTCCTTAGAAAACCGTGTATATCGAAGTCGTAGATTTTTGTACGTAAAACCGTGTAAATCGAAAACAAACTAAAATGTGCATTATTCAGTCATTTATTTCAACGTAAAATAAAACTTTTATAGACCTGCTCATATTGAGTTAAGCGTTTATCTCGCTGAAATAGGAGAGCTCTTTCAACATTCGGGTCACTGTCGATTTTGATTACCCAATTTTCGCCCTAATTCAAGTCCTTCTCGGATGTTTTTTGCTGTGAACGCAACTGGTTCAGACTCCCTTCATCAGGATCACTGTCACGATCATTTTTTCACAGTTATTTTTTAATCCAATGTTTTAAAACCGTGTTAGAGTGAAATAGTGTAAATAAAATGCTGCGTAAATCGAGGGAGATGTGTACTGTGTTATTGCTTTAATGTAATGGCTTTCCAATAAGGATTAACATCAGAGAAAAGTAATCGTGGCTCGATGTTATATTGTCAATACTATGTTGATACGGGTTTATTTTTTTTTAAATGTGTACCTCGAGCAGGTGCATATGGATTATTTTGATGTATGCTTATAGGTACCGTCAGTAATTAAAAATTGACAATTTCTTACTGTTTTTAACTTTTCTCTTATAATATGTTTTTATGCTCCCGTGTCCATTAGTCTTCGGAAGCGAATGAGTTAATCCGTACAAAACATATAGAACATCGCATATTTTATTATTCTTCAAATCATTAAAATACTGAAAAGCTTGTTTATATAAAGTGAGAAGAAATTTTATTTTCACTCTTGACATTTTTTACACCAACACGATAACTTTTAACACACAAATATGCAAGATTGGAAAAAATATCACCAGAGACTTGTATTTACTCGTAATAAGTGTTATTTGTACCCTCCCACCTATGTATGGTAACTAAATTTGACTTCCCCATTGGGGACTTAGTATACGAGTATATATGACTTTGTAACCTGTATTTTCGTTACGCATACCGACTACACGTTTGAATTCGTATGATCTATGCCTCAGAACATATTATCATGTATATGGCAATGTGTACATTAGATTTTAATCCATCGACTCACTTGTACCTAATGGAATCTGTAACCATCTTTGCTATAGAAGTCTGCAGACAGTTTTTTCTAATACAAAAATACATTTTGCATTATTTTATATTATAAAAATATATTATTATACTAATTAGTTTGCTGTTGGAGTAAATATTTTGTTTATATTGCGATCCGTTTATTATCGGATAAAACAATGAATCATCAGCGCCTACTTAATTCTTATCAGAATTAATTCTAAAACCATAATATATTCAATCGTAAGGAGGTCATGGAAAATGCCATTTAAATAGATCATTAAAGCGAGAGTTAATTTCGTTTTCTTATAAATTTTCTTTGTGAAATTAGAAAATAATTTGTTTTCAGTGTCGTCTATTTTTAATGAAAGTGAATGCAATTAATTGTAACAAATTTACTGAATCTACTGTCAATGTTTGGTGAAAAGCTATTTATGTATTTTTATATCATTACGGGTTTCGCATATTACAGTGTTTCGAACGTCATTTGGAAACACTGTGAACGACTCATACGACTATTATGATATCGATGCAAAATAATAATCAACTAGACCCAAATTATAAAATTTTGTCACATGCCGACATGTATGTATAATACATTCACTTTAAAGAGATAACAAACATTTAAAACAATATATTTAAGTATGTACATACTAGTTTAATTACTAGAGTATATTGATTCCACTCTAAATATCAGTCACCGTAATCATATATACAGATAAAATCCTGCTATAAAAAATTCTGAAGTAATGAAAAATTCAGTGTATGTAATTTTTTTTTAGTGAATCGGACGAAAGTTCATAAAAAATGATGGAATGAAAATATAATTTTAAAGAAGTTAAATATTTCAGTATATCGTAATAGTAAAGATGTTCACCACGTCTTCGTATGGTTTATGTTTTAAGACTAGTGTTAAATGGGAGCATAAATTTTGTAGTTCTGTACAACTTCGGCTCTTGTTAGGTTCAATAAGGTACACATAGCCCTCCTATAACACAGTAGATAGGTTCCTAGAAAATACCGTGCTGTCTGAAACCGTGTTATACAAGACTACGAGCCAATACAAAATCACATTGTATTCGTAGGTTGCCGTGCTGTAGGTAGGAGGGTTTCCGCAATTTTCTTCCTGTGTAAGAGCGAGACCGTGTTGTAGGAGGGTTATCTGTATTTTTACGGTGTTAAAAAATCGCTATAACGATATTCAACCTTTATATAGACCTTATGTCTGATATTAAATTGTTATTCACCATTGAGAAATATTAAGCATTAATTATATAAATTCATAGTACCGCGCGATTTATTAAACTATTATAAATATATTGTTGAGTGTACTGTACACCAAGGGTTCTCAACCTTTTAGAGGTTAAGAGCTACTTTTAATTTTAATTTTGTCTTTCAATTATGTCGATCGACGTCTAATAAGAACTTTATAAGAATGTTTCTTATAGCTAATTTGTTAGTAAAAATATCGTTGAGTTCCTTAAAATAAACCGCTTCATCAACACATAGCCACAAATCTAGCCAAAACATTTGTCCTGCGACGAAACATTATTTTTTTCATCCGTGGTTGTAAATTTAAAATGTGTTTTCAAAAATTCACAATCCTAACTGCGATCGACCTGTTGGAAACGCTTGCTCAACACAGTAGTAAAATCGACATACTCATCAACCATTATCAATGTACTACTGGGCGAGTGCATTTCCGTATTTTCAATATGCTCAGTAATATCTTGCGCTTATTGTTTCATAATTCTACTACACATCATTATGACTAGGAATTCATCATTGGAATATCACTAGGCCACCGGATCTACCCCCACGACTGGTCCCACCCGTCTCCACTTTTTCGAAATACACACATTCTCTACTTTGAAATACATCAAATTATCGACTTCTACTATCTGGCATGTGATTAGATCAGTCGTCGCCAAACGGTCGCTCGCTCGCGGTATTTCGGTAGCTCACGTAGGATATTTTATCATATTTTTTTATGATTATTTTTACTTCACTCACTTTTTTAAAGATATTTTTCTACTATTGTTTTCTATTAAAAAAAAAATTAAAATACGCATATTATGTTACATCCTAATTTACTTTAAGTAATATAATAATTGTGTATGGTACGATAAAGGACGATGATAAAAAATATAAAGAAGGAATATCTATAAGTAGCTCACCAGACAATTTAAATCTACGAAAGTACCTCTCATCCTTATTGAGTTTAGCGACCACTGATTTAGATCATTCCTTATCTCTTCGTATGCTGCTTATCGTACACTTCCATACAACGTTGCATTAATTTTTAATTCCATCTCAAGTCAATGCGACTTAAAATTATACAGTTCCCCTGTGTTAGTGTTTTCTAGCATAACGGTCTTTCCGAAATATTCAATGTACAAATTTACAAAACACACACTCATGAGTCATGTTATTCTAGTAGACTAAAAATAACTAGTCAGGCTCGTGTCTCTTTAATAAGATTTAAATTTATATTATGTTGCAATCGAATGACCTGCTTTTCTCTGCGTATCTCTTCCTTTGATTAAATTTCTTTGATACGCATATACCTCCTGTGAATTAGTTTGCCGTTCGCACCAGGGCGTCTGCAATTTCGACACTAAGCACTCCATAATTTTAGCAAATTACAAAGGTCTACCATTTATCGAGGCAGGGTTCAAAGAACGAATCAATTCTCAATCTCAACTAAGGCACATCTGTTGGTTGTGAATTAACCCATTAGGTAATATAATATCGACCCTATTTAGGCAAAAGCGTTTAACCCTCAGTTTTGTGAAAAGTTTATTTGAGAATCACAACGTACACAACTATTATATTATAAATACACGTTCTGTCAAAAGGAATTAAGCCAAGTATGCCGAATTATTATCGAAATTCTACTTTAGACTTTGAAAAAAGAACGACCTACTAAGTTTGTGTTGAAATGAGGGGAAAAAACCGTTAACTCTCAATTTTAATGATTTTTCTTTAATAATTTCTTTAATTATCAGATCAAGAAAATAAAACACCAATTTATTGGTCATCATTCACTTCAAGTTTATGTTAATGTGACTGACTAAAAATCATTCAAAAACGTTTTTGTGCCTCCTGTAAAATTTGTTACGTGAGGGTTTATTCCTTTTACTTAAACACTGGCGATATTATTTTTGGCAGGGGGTGTCAAACGAGCCGTATAGCATCTTCGCTTATTAGATTCATATTGGAACGAGCGTCCACGTAAAATATGAAAACAAATAGATTTTTAATGGAATATAGTTATTGGAATCTACATAATAATTACGTCATACAAACCTGTTTGATTACTACAAATTCTAATTATAATTAATGATAATAATAACGCTATTACATAACTATTCCATTTATTTGTTTGATAATCGAACACACCCACGATTAACGATAAGGGGCACATTTTCTTAGATTTGAGGAACGAAGGAATGACTTTGTCGTGCTTGTCATTATTCTTCGATAAAAACAATTTTCAAAATCTTACTGTATCATCTAGGGGTGAAGATAAACCTTTTCGGTGCATTAAAATACTCACAGGGATATATTTATCATTGTCTTATATGTATTTAATTTGCACAAAATGTGGTCCTTATCGTTGTTCGTTCGGTCTTTTATTTTACATATTGAATGTTGATAAAATGGGAATTTTATGATGCAGTCATTTGAACATTTATCTACATTATTTTGTGATGCGTTCTCAAAATTTCTCGTTAAAAAAAATCTGATTACTTCAAAAAATTAGGGGCCGGATGACAATCTTTTTTGTGCCGGAACCGGCCTGCTGGCTGTGATTGATGATGTTATAGTAGGGGTCACCATTTTTTTTGAGAAACGGGTCGGATTGAAGTTTTTGAAAAAATGGGGGGCCGGAACGAAAATATTCTTATTGAAATCGTATTAGAATATTAATTTACATTTCATGTGTAAACAAATATAGGGGCCCGATGAAAATGTTTGGAGGGCCGGATTTGGCCCGCGGGCTGAAATTTAGTAACTGTCGGTGTATATGGTGCTGCTAGTAATATAGTCCAGCATAACACTGTTCAGCATAAATAACACTGTTGAGTTATCTATCAAATTGTATTTACCTATAAAATTACCAGCTATAGGTAACATTGGCTGAAAACTACATTTTAAGTCTGTGACTGTAAACTTATGGTTTTGTATGGATATGAAACTTGGAGCCTGATGAATAAATAAGGAAAGGCTGTTTAGTTATTAGAAAATACGGGACTCCAAAGAATATTTGGACCGGTTTAAGAAAACCAAAAATTTCGCATCCGCACTAACGCTAAGATCCACGTACAATAGACCCCTGACATAGTCAATGGCTTAGGGCAGGAAGTATTTGAAAGAATCCTGGTGGCGCTCAACTTCTCGGCTGCACCAGAATGATATGGACGGGCAACGGTTGAAGAAAGAGAGCTGAAGACAGAGAAGCTTAGAGGGTGGTCGTGCCATTGGCCATGGCTCTGAGTGGATCGTAGCGCCACATATTAATAATAATTATTATAAAACTGACTGGGGAATAATAATAGATGAATATTCCACATATTTTTTTCTTATAGTTTGGAATAGATACTTAAATCGAAAATTAAGTACATACATCAATTATTTACTTATTCAGTTTCGTATAATTTATGAAGCAACGCGTCTAACCTGAATTCGTACGCGGTACTTCAATTTCTTGTAAAGTATGACGATAGACAGGTGAATAATTTATATTTTGAACCACATTAATAGCATAGCTGATATAAATGTCTTTACGAATTATATCGTTTACTTTCATTCCTAAAGGAACGAAATCAGTGCTTCTCAACCTTTTTAACTTACGTACTCCTTGGCAGCACGCTAGATTGTGGTTATTATTGTCGTCGTTTGTACGGATGTTATATTTCAGTACTCATCGGTTTCAGGTTTGGAGGGCCAAACCGATTGAGTATTCAAAACACCGATGTACATAGACATGGCACTTCATGTCACCGAGGAGTATCTATGAGCCAATTAATAGTGTATGTAAAATCTCTTCCGCACTACGATGCATGGTGATACTTACCCATGCAGCTCCGCTACGGGAATGGTTTAAATAAAGTGGGGCAAATAAAATGAATGATTCTTTCGTGCGGTATCAGAAAGGCGGCCGCGCATAATCGCGGCTGCTAGTATTGGTTTTTTTATCAATTTGTTATTGAAGTAGCACCACTGAATAAGTATTAATATTTTAACTAAGTAAAATTTAAAGATTTGTTAATTAGTTACTAGTTGTACTTACACTATTATGCTAGTATCCGAGAAGTTCACTGAATTGATAAAATACACGACCATTTAGTTTTTAAATCTTAACAGTAGTTCTGATAGTAAATATATAAATAAAATTAATGATGTATTAATAAAATTATTAATACATCATACTTTCATGGTTCTATTTTAACTCTTTAATATTCGAATTGATTAGGGGTCGTCCATAAACCACGTAACGCTTTTTCTTACTTTTTTACCCTCCCCCCTCCATGTAACACCATGTAGACATTCAGTTTAATAAATTAAAAGTTACATAATTTTCCACATTAACCGATTAAGTGCCAAAAGTGAATTAATTCGCACTGCTCAAAACGTAGTCTGCTAGACAATTTTGTATATATATTTCGGATGAATATGAAAATGCAGAGATATGATTATAATATGATCATTAAAAATAAAGTTATGATGAAGAAACATTCAATATATGTACTTTTAATATAAATATTTAGGTTCTGTTTTTGCTTAAAAATTCACAGCTTACCGGGTTGTGACATTATGTCTAGCGCAGAAAGGGTTAAATAGGAATGCAATTTATAATCACCTCCTATATATTTTTTTATGAAAAAGTGTTACGTAACAATAAAAATTACTCACCCTCCCCCTTGTAACGCTATATAGACGTTGGTGGTTACCCCTCCTTGGCCCTCAAGAGCGCTACGTGGTTTATGGACAACCCCTTTGGAAAGCGAATTACTGTGAAGGTACGGTTATATATTTACAATAAACATATTTGTTTTACTTGAGACTACCTCATCAGTAAATATAATACATAGACAGTTCCACAAATATATTGATTGGATGTTAGCAGTTTTCGTCATTGAATGTCGAATCAATTTCAGTAATCGAAAATACACAAATAAACTCTCTGTCTGGAAAAATCGCCAGAGAATTCATTCGGCGACTTGTTTACTTACATGATTACGGTGGTCAAATCTTAGAACATAGGTTGGTTGAGCGTACATCTTTTGGATACTCTATTTTATACACACGGGTTTCTAAATGTATCCCCTTGCTTAACTGATCTACGAGTATAAACTCTGTGATACATAATGAAGTACCGTTTGTTACATGATCAACATTAATAAACGCATTTTTTAAAACCATATCCACTCTGAAACGAAGCATACGGATCTCCACAACGTGAAGACTGTTTTGACAGTTTTTTTACGAGTAATAATTGTCAATTATTAGCTC
>JAPMAG010000356.1:3973-16063 GCA_036584685.1 Rhyacophila sp. Rhy_31_5 | reverse complement strand
GATCTGCAATTTACATCCGATTATTAATATTGTGTATCGCACATGGAAGAAGACTGCTAGACTGTAGATTGGGTATGAAGGTATTAAACCATAATTTTTTTTATTATAATTATTAATAATGCATATTTTTTTCATTCAAGAACCATGCCTCCTAAACAGTGCTTTTTTATTGTGTTCCTTGAAACCCTACACGGAAGTCAAAATTTCATTTTTTTTTACTTTTTAATTCTTTATCCATGTCATGTCCCTTATATGAGTCCCTGTCACTGGTCAGTTTTCTTGCATCCATCCATGTCATGCCCGCATGAGTCATGTGTATGATATTCAGCGGCCTTCAAGGTTGATGAAATCCGGTTCACTTGAAGAAGAAGCATGTCTGGTTGAGATGCAATTCTGAGACAATCCGCCAAGTCAAGTCCAACGTCGAATCTTCACTTTAGATGGAATGAAAGGCTATGTGTCTTATTCCCTTATCATGTTGCATATATTCATACCACCGAACGGGAGTTAATCGCAGGCATCTATTTTCGAAGCTTAGTAAACGATTCTTTTGAGATTTTGCAAGATGCCATGATTTGCTACTATAAAGCAATACCGTCAGTATTCAAGCGTTAAATAGGTGGCATTTAGTTTTAACCGAGTACACATGTGTGCCCTAGACATTCTACATGGAGTTGAAGGTTGCTCGAGCAAGTTATATTCGGATAGCGAGGTATATTTGCGAAGTGCCATCTCCCGTGATGTGCACTCTCAGATATATAAACCTATCGACACTCTCTATGTGCTATCCGCCGCTAGTCATGGGGAAATTCAGATCGAGACAGGCAATGTTACGCATCACATCTTTTCTTCTTGCATCGATTTTTAAATTAACACAAATCGAATCAACGATCTCTTGAACATTCTTAACTGTGCTCAAAATACTCGATCTTTAACTGCAAACGGAAGACTTTTTCTATTTTTACCAACTATTGATTAGACAAGAATATTGTTTATTTTATGTTCGTACTGAATTCATACCAACATTCCATAGATCAAAATGTTGAAATCTTCCAACTGGCCTATGTTTAGAATAAAAATGAACAAAATAGAAAAAAAAATATGTTCAAATGATTAATATAATATTAATAATACTACTAATCTATTTGATTTTATGAATATTTCATTGCGTGACATTGGTTTTTCATTATTTTTACATTGAGATTATTAACAACCACATCTTTTGCATTACTCAATCCTTTTACTACGGCTTCATGTGATTGATAAATGATAAGGATATGGCATTACCATGCATCTAAACAGACTGAACAATTACTCTACAGGCTTCGTCCTTAACTCTATTCCCACCACTCGTTTACAATTCTTGATCTTTCTGATACATATTTCTAATATATCATGAAGTTACTTACCCATCTTTTATTGAACCACTGAACCAAAATGCCGACCACATACTGGAGTATTTAAGTTTTTCAAATATTGATTTGAAAGTAGCAATGTGCCTTTGTTTTTGAAACATTATGTATTTTTATTTTATTGAAATCTGGCGCTACGATTTACACGTCTGCACAAGTTCTCTAAAGGCATCTCTGTCTCTATATCTCTTTCTCCAGTCATTCACATTCAACACTTTACGTCTCTAGTTACGTTGTTCGCCCATCTCATTCTGGGGCAGCGGCTGAGCCGAATACTTGCTGGAGTTCTTTCAAACACCTTTTTGAGAATTCTAGATTCATTATTGGTACAAGGGATGAACTTCTCAAAGAACTTCACGTTAGTACGAATGTGAAATCCCTGATTTTATTAAACTGATTAAAATATTGTTTGAAGTATCTTATTTTTGAATTAGTATGTCAATTTTTACTTTAATTTAAATAATTTACTTTAATGCAACATATAGCAAACAATATTAAAAAACACGTTGACACTGTGACTACAAAAACCAAAATATTGCAAAAGTAAATATTTTTTTACTGTTTTAACTGCTTTTTTTCATCTTTTCAACTCCGAAGCAAGGTTATTTCTAAATTTTTTCATTGTGTGTGCAACCCATCAACTTATATGTGCGGAGAAAAAAAGATCCGATTGCGCAAATATGCATATTCATGCATATATATATAACATTTTGTCAATATAATTTACCTTCTATTCAAAATACGTAACATAATACGAGTAAGAATATAGTGTTTCCATGTTCCGTACACATCTCAAAGAAAGGAACCTGAGAACCCATCATAAAATATCAAATAAAATATATATTTGCACAAAACAAAAATATGGTCACAAGTTCCTTTCTTTGAGATATGTGCGAAATATAGAAGCATATGTGCAGACAATTCTTAACAGGTGTGCGGCCGTACATACGCACACGTTAGAGAGAACGTTGCTCTGAAGCTATTTAAATGTCTCAATTCGTTTCAGTTAAGATTCCTTCTCTGCCTACTTTACAAGCATTTATCGTGCCGTATTTATATTACCATTATGCAGAATCATTTGTTAGGCAAATAAATATTTTATCTGGATTCCGGTATTCGGAAAATGAGAACGTTTACATACTAGATTTTCTCTAAATTTCCGAATTAGGCATTCCGCGTGGTTTGCTATTCATATTATTGCTTTGTGCGTTAGCCCCGGAATTCCAAACATTTCCTTAAATTCAATTCACTGAATCAAGACGAAAGTTCAATATATTCGAAATAAGTACACCGTTTTGCTTAACATCGGTTTATCTCTAGCGCTGTACAATAATATTTGCCGTATTTAATAATTCGAACATTCTCAACAACAAATATCACAGGTATTCTGTAAAGGCTTTCACCAACTTTACTTGAATAGTTACACTAAGTAATGCAGTTTCGAATTAGAATTATACAAGTCCACTAAATTGAATAACGTAAAAATATCGACCGTGTTTAGATAAAATCAAGTAATCATCACAAAACAAATTTTACTGGAGGCACAAAAAACGTGTTTCAATGATTTTTAGTCAAAGTCGCATTAACACAATCTTGAAGTGCATGATGACCAATAAATTTGTGTTTCATTTTTGTGATCTGATAATTGAGAAAATTACTTAATAAAAATCATTTAAATTGACATTTAATGCTTTTTTCCTTTCCATACTAACTTAGTACTTGTAAATATTCCTTTTTTCAAAATGTAAAGTCGAATTTCGATAATTCGGCATTTTTGGCTTTAATTCCTTTTGACAGAACGTATATTGACTTGGGTACATTTCTAAAATAAAAGTACTTTAAAAAAAACTGAGGCTTACGCTCTTTTACCTAAGCAAAGTCGATATGAAACAAAAAATGTTTTTCATGTTAATCGCAAAAAAACTCTCTACACTTATAACACGCTAGATAGACAGTAAACTGTCAAATATAACACAAACACTAGGTAAGGGGTCGTCCATAAACCATGTAACACTCTTGAGGTAGAGGGAGGGTTGATTACCAACGTCTGCATGGTGTTACAAAGGGGAGGGTTTGTTAATTTTTAATTGGTACGTAACACTTTTCGCTCTCTAAAAATGGATAAGAGGTGTTATAAATTGCATTCCTATTTAAAGTGGAAAGTAACGTAACTTTTGAGAAAGGGAGAGGAGGGGGGTCAAGCTGGATGTCTACATGGTGTTACATGGAGAGGGGAGGGTAAAAATAAAGTAAGAAAAAACGTTACGTGGTTTATGGACGACCTCTAATAAAGAAAGTGAAAACTGTTGATTGTTTTTCGTCAAAAACTACGACATTCGACTCTCTTTAGGCAAAGAAGCTTAAACCTCAGTTTTTTAAAAAGTGTTATTATTAGAAAATCATAATGTACACCACTAAATATACGGTCTGTCAAAAGGAATTAAGCCGAAAATGTCAAATTATTATTAATATTCAGCTTTAGATTTTGCAAAAATAACGACCTACTAAGTTTTTGTGTTAAGGACAAACGCATTAACCTTCAATTTTAATGATTTTCCTTCAATATATTTTTTTTTAATCATCAGATCAGGAATATAAAAGACCAAATTATTGGACATCCTGCACTTCAAATTTGTGTTAATGTAACTTTGACTAAAATCTTCTAAAAACATGTTTTGTGCCTCTTGTATTTTTTTCCGTGAGGGTTAATCTTCTTTGCTTAAACACGGTCGAATATATTTGTTGTACAAAGTTTTTACCGTTATATTATCCACATATTTCTCAATATCATCCAACATTTGGTTCATTTCACAACTTGAACAGATATCTAAATATTTACTTTACTTTATAGATACAAAATAGTTTCATGTTTTTCAACAGATTTTCTTTTTCACTGTATCTTCAAATGTATTATTAACTATTTCTCCTCATCGTCCATATTTTCTGTGAAATTTCAGTATACAGAGTTCATTAAACAATATATGCACATCTATACATTGACTTTAAGTCATCCTTTGTGCTTATATATTAAGCAAATAGTTCAGCAAGCAATCAGTCACTACCGCCATTTTTTTCTGAATGTCATCTAAAAGTATTATGAAATAAATAATCATTTGAAAAGCCTTTCGCTTTTTTGCTTAGAAACTCAAATATTAGACATCACATTGAAGTTCCTTCAAATCATTTTTTTTAGTTTAAATCCATAATATCTAATAAACCTATCTCTATTTTAATCTGAGTTGATGTAAATATTTTTAGAAACAGAGTGTTGGTAATGGATACGAAATAATATTCATTTAAATTTCAACTTCTCAAGGTTTTTTATAAATCCTGTTTTTAATAGATGTATGTTTTTTTTTAATTTCTTCGTTAGTCGCTAAGTTTTATATTTATGCAGACCTTGCGTTGCCTACCGATATTTTCTCAGACTTGTTTATTAATTTATATCTAAAAACATCCATTTATAGCCATATATTTTATATATTATGACAAATATTAACTTCATATTTTTAACGAAGTGGCGATTATATTTTAAATTAATTATTGTTTATCGAAAAAAACTATTAATAGTATTGTTGAAAGTAAACTGTATCAAACGACTCAGCATAAATTCAATTCGGGCAATAGATAAACAAAGTATTTTAAATTGACAAATAAGGCAATTAAATTATCCCTTTTGCGATGTGAATAGTGAGCGTGGAAATATACGGGCAACCCCGCCGAACAACCTCGTCGCCATGGCTCCGACTTCCGCCAAACAGCATCCGGGAGCGAGCGCTCCGCTAGACGTTCGAATTTCCGCCGGATGAGAGCGGCGATAAATTTCAACCGCAATATTAATTAAGCTTCGATTAGGAAATCAAAATTTATATGCTTATCAAGATGGCTGAGCTTGAACAAGTTTTTAATAAAATACTGCATATACATCGTTATCACAACTGGAAAACATCTACTTATCTTTGAGAAATTTGGTTTCTTTTGAGAAAAATCGTTTCCATAAAGCCAATCCAATTGCCTTATGTGAGTTTTATGTCAATATTCATATGGTCTATATAAAATAAACTAAATACACAATAATGTCATGCATTTCAATATTTTCAAGCCAAAATAGCGCTCAGTAAGGTTCATGTTCTCGTTCCAAATATATACGCCACGAGATTTTAAATCGCCACCAATGATCTCATAAACGAACAATCTCTCCACTAAACTGTCAGTTATAGTGACGAAATATTTATTCCAGATATTTAAATAATAATAAATTTATTTATGAGATTCAAGCATCTAAACATGGAAGATATCCAAGAACAGAAAACCATTTCCAAGAATACTTCACAGGGCAAGAAAATGAATGTGAGTGATATTGACTGCTCAGGGAATAATAAATGCATATTTCTTTATACTTCAAACTTTATTTAATATAAAATAAAACAAAATTTTTTAATCTTTTTCTTCGTTCAACAGTCTAAATGCACGTTTGTAATTTTACATGAGTTTTTATCATTAACTTTATCATGAAATAACAAAATAATTTTATGATTCTACATACATATCGAATATAGCATTTTTTATCTGACCTATGACGCATTTTCAAGCAATAACAATCAACATTTCTGCGTCAAACGTGTGTAATATTGATAAAAAATGTAATCAGTGGAAAATTGCTTGACAAGCGTCATTGTGTGGTCGACCATTTATAAATACATAATACGTGGTTTCGAAATATGCATCATGCTTATGACTTTTATTGTTAACTCGTTATTTTCTTACGTGCATTTTTCTATGCATAGGTTTTTTTGATCACTACTTAGCTGGAGGATATGAATACTTTATCTTACCTTTATATATCTCTGCCACGGGCCAGTCTCCTTACATTATCCTAATAATTAGGACATAGTATGTCATCCAGCAACTCCGCCGAATACAGCACATGGTGTGTATTAACTCAAAGAAGATGATGACATGGATAAAAATGTGATATAAGTGTTCGTAGAACATCTCTTTCTCGGTTTCAATTTGATCTCTTATCGCGTCATTTGGCATGTAGACGTTCTGCCGCACTTCGTACGGTGTTACAATCAGCACCATGAAGTAGGCACCGTCAATATGCAACTCTTGAATGGAGTGCAAATGTGACTCCAAAATATTCCACGTGAATTTAAAGACTTCTCAAGCATGTTCCATTCCCAATAACCTAGATGGGACGTATGATGCATAATAACATTTATATTCATTGTTTTTTTCTGATTTTATATTTTTGTTATGTTGACAGCTGTTTTAGATTATCAAAATGTCTTCATAAAGAAGAACTTTAAACTCTTTATAAATACGTTGACAAACATTGTGTTCTTTAGATAAATTTATTTGATTAATGTTTTTATTGTAATATGAAATGAGGCCCTAAACTACCGAGCTCCCGTAATAATATTTGTTCAATCAAAAGTACTATATATTTGTTATTTATTGCTTTAATTTTCACGTATATATTATTTATCCATTCTTGGTGGAAAAACATTGTTAAGGCAACATTTTTTATCAGAGGCGTATTGTAAAACATTTACATTGTTTCAGAAGTATTAAAAAATATATACTGACGAATATGGTTATATTTTGCATTCTGTTTTGTTGTATTTCCTTGTACTGTTTTAATTAAGTTTGTTATCATTAAAAATTCGGATACTGTAAAATATTTTAAAACAGATTATATACTCGTACGTATCATTTGCATATTGTTATATTGTTTCACAACTTTCTATCTGTCCACATTACTATATTAAAAATATTTTACAGTGTATCAGAATCATGCTTTCCAAATTTTTGGTTCATTATAATTATGAGAACCTAACACCAGGTTACTAAACATTTTTCGAAAAACATCGACTCAGTATGGATCAGGAATAAAAAGTATATCAGATTTTTTTTAAAACCAATTAAAGACATGTTTTCTTATAAATATTGCGAAATGTCATTGTAGACACATAAATTTATTTTTAAAGATACGATAAATTATGTTGCACATGAAATTATGTTACGAAATGTATTATTTTTTAATATATATTCTTAAACAAACCTATTTCTTTTTTACACGCCCTGTAAACGTTAAAAATGTAACTTATATGCGCTGGTGTAACATAATAATAATATTGACAACACAGTTGCATTGTTATTGAACCTTGTGTAAAAAACTTTTCTCATTTAGGAAAAATAACTTTTTATATTTTATGGATTTTACAATGAAATAATATATTATTGTGTCATTTAACTGTGTAAAATCTGTTGAAATATATAAAACGTATTATTTCAAATGTTTTGTGTTATAGGTAAAAATGTAAATAAACAAAATGTATTGCTGATTGGAAAAAGTCTTTTTATTACAAAAAAACCTACATTTTTCATGTTGACAATTATGAGACACATTTCAATCATTCGTTCAAAACTTATTCATCAACTTTGGCAGAACACTATTTATGATTGACAAAATATGAAATATGAGTAGCCACTTCACGAAATAAATGAAAAATATATTAAAATATTAATTTTAACATCTCACACCAAGATGAAGTAAATATAAAAAAGCAATGAGCATTTCTTTGAAAAATATACCGGCATAATGATTGGCACAATTATGAACATTATCGATTAATAAACTATCAATAATTTATTACAGCTTTTTTTTCAAATGTGAACTTTTATTATTCATAAATAAATATATTTTTGTAGGTGTATTTGAAAATATTCTAAAAACACAATGCTATATTGGATTGCGAAATAATTCGAAGCCATTCCGCAATATTTGTTTTTAATCGTAATATTCAGTGAGACTCGTAAATGTTAATGCAAGCCATCATTTTATTTTCCAGAACTATGCAGAATTTGAAATTCAAAAAGGAACTATCAGAAAATCGGTTAATAGCCCTAAGCAATATTTGTCAGAAAACTACGTCTAAATTTTAGTATGATTACAATGATATTTTCAAGCCTGGTTGCGAGTTTCTGTAGCTGGTCGGAAAATGCTTGCAAATGTCATTCACTCGGTATTTGTAGCCAGCACATGCACCCGAAATGGTTGAGCTAATATTAAATAAGGTATAATAATATGTAGCTGGCTGGATAATTTAGTTGTCATATTACACAATGTTGGTTACCACAGCTTTAAAACAAATTTTATGTCGATTGGCATGCCTTAATCAATCTAACAGCTACACAATTATTAGAATGAGCTATATTGCTATGATTCAATATTCTTTATATTATATTAGAATATAACAATTACTCAAATTAGTATTATGCGATTGTTTAATATTATTCAATACATTTCAACATTATTGCTTGATTTATTTTTATTATGTACACAATTTTTATCTGCATTAAGTGATTGATTAATATTACTACTTCCGTATTTTCGAACATAACTGCGATTGTCACCATTCGGAAATTATTGCGTTGACGTGTTAGCATTGGTTTCTTAATATTTAAATAAATCCTCAATACCCCCCTGTTTGTTATAAGGAATACTTATTGCCAAATAATAATATTACCATTGTTATCATGACATTGCGTAGATTTCGCTTTTACCTACATCTTAGTATTGAACTTGCGCACTAGATGGCAGTATAAAAATCAAGGTTCTGCATAATATTTTAATAACGTATTCAGCGCCACATTTCTTTAAGAATTATAAAAAATTGATAAATATAAACTACTCCACTGGATAAAATCGCAATATATTTTAGTTTCATCAATTGAACACTCACCAAGTAAAATAATAAAATGTAGCAAACTCTTCGTCGATGTTTTCAGTGCACGTCACAATTTGACTGTCAGAATGAAAACGAAATTGTCTAAATAGCAGTTGAATTGTAAACAATATCATACGCAATTTTAATCAAATCAATGGGTGCCCAATTTTTCAAACTAAAAAATATCAATAAATTATAAGCAGTTACCCAAAATACCACACAATCCTTAGATCAAAACTTATCTCGTATTAGTTCACTGGGCATAGTTTTTTTGAAAGAAAAATCTCCCTCAAGAATTATGATATGTTATGTGAAATACTGGTTAATAGGCCTTGTCACCGTTAACATAATTGATTAAAGGGGCCCATACACACTTCAGCTCAAATTCAAGTTGGTTGAGTTGAGGTTCAAGATGAAGTGTGTATGAGCAGGTTGACCAACCAAAACTCAAGTTGAACAACCAAGTTGATAGATCAAAACCCTCTTGACATTTGTGGGCGGAGCCTAATGTTACTTCAATCTGTTGAAGTCTGTATAGGTGTTGATCAGTCTACAGGCCAGGCCAGTTGTCAAGTTGTTTACGTTTTCGTATCTATTACTTATTTATTTAGTTAATCTTTATTGCAATTATTTTTCTAGTGTAAATTACATATTTCAAAAACATCAATTATTGAGATTAATTATTATATTACTTTCTTCATTAATTATTACTGAGATGACAACTGTACCATATAATTTTCTTACTGCTGCACGCAGAAATTATTATAATTGTTATAATGATTTCTTCCACATCCGACATTAAACTAAATTACCACCTACTATTAGGTATACTACCTACCTAATTAAACAATTAATTTATTTTATTAAACATGATTGACAGATCGTTGCTCACGTTGAGTTCTCTCCCTACTGATGTTGGACAACATGTTGTTCGACTTGTTTTCATGTTGATCAATCTAGTTGATCAACCAAGTTAGACAACAAGTTGAAGTGTGTATGGGCCCCTTAAGCAAAATTATTGTATTATACATTTTTTGGGTATACTTTTCCACGTCGAGACCGTAAGGTGTTGAAAAACGAAATTGACGTGAACAAAAATAAAAGAAACAATCGTGACTGCGATAATAATAATCGATAATTTCATAATATAAGTAAGCAACTACTAATTTTATTTGTACATATACGTATTTATAGACGCGAGTGTTCTGTGCTAATCATTTTATCAAGGAAGCGCAGCTTTGTTATTGTGAATGAGGTTATTTTGGGAAAAGTCTTTGTCATGTCCGCAGTCGCTTGTCATTTTTTCCTTGGGTAATTTTCAGTCGGTATAGTGGTCTGTGACGTCATCGAAGGGATTGCGTTGTATTGGGTACCCCGCAGAATACAGATTATTACGTATTAGTAATTGTAAGGTAACAGACGAAATGGCCACCTCGAGCGTCCGAGACACCAGCTGTGTGGCGGCTATTTTCTTTGATTTGGATAATACTTTGATCCAAACTAGAAAAGCTGACAGCAAAACTTGCAATAAGGTAAAATAAAAAAGGATTCAGTGTACATTTTATAAAAAATATGTGAATATTACTAACGAGAGTGAAATCGATTATTGCAGTGATTGAAAATATTGAAGTTGTTTTTTTGAATTTTAACATTAACCTAATTTCCGCGTGTCACGGTTCTACGCGAACGTAACGTATTCGTCGTGTTCCAGCACTCGAATGAATGTCTTCGCGCGCCCTATTAATAGACGGTTTGTTAACATTGGAAACAAGAGCCCCGCATCCCGATTTAGACATTCTGGAAGAGCTGGCGTTCCAAATATATCTATGATTCCGGCGTGCGGTTTTCTCAGAAGGGGTGCAGTCTTCGATTCGGTTTACGCCGCGCGCTGTTGTGCCCATTCAGTGTTCGCCCTCGAGTGATATTATTTGTTTACCGCAATGGGTGACATTTCGGAACCGGTGAGAAAGGTTATCATGATACTGAAAGCGGCGGGAAGTGACACCGAAAAGTTTGCCGCGCTGTTCATGGTGACGAAATTAGTGAGAGCCAAAGACTGTCAGACTAACGCGAAAAAAGCCCTATTCGAAGCCATCGGTTTTAAGTTCCTCAAGAAGTTGCTCTTTTGTGAAGATGTGCCCGACGATTGTCCCCCGTCCATGTACAAATCGGTAGCGCTATCGATCCTCACATGCTTCTGTCATGACCCGGAGGTCGCTTCACATCCGGAGATGTTGACCAACATTCCAGTTTTCCTGGACATCGTCAAATCATCAGACGACGATGATAATTTGATGATCATAACCGAAGCGTATGCCTGTCTTCAGGCGCTTGCATCCGCAGAAGCTGGACAAAAAGCTCTCATCGAACTCGGTGTCATCGATCAAATGGCTGAAATTTACTCACAACAGAGTTTCCAAACTGACGAAGCTTTAAATCTTATCGTTGCCCTTGTCAGTCGCAACGGACCTCGCGCATGGGGGTCCGATCCCAAAAGCTTCCATTCATTAGTCAACAAGATTGCGCTAGACTTTGAAACAGACAGCTCCGAAAGAAAATTTGAATTAGCCGGAATTCTCAACTCACTTTTGTTTAGCTGCAACCGCAGTGTTGTTATTCCGACTGCATCAGATGAAATATGGCCTCTCAGTATATACAAGGGTCTCACTGATATTCTGACGAGTAAAATTGGAAAAGCTCAACGTGATCCCGCTTTAAAATTGGCCTCCAGTATTGTCGATTTAGTAGGAATCGAATGGACATTGAATGATGAAGAAAACCCCAAAAAGTTCTTCCTTCTTCTCGTGCAATTGTGCTCTATTGAAGTGCGCATGCAGCTCGACAACAAAAGCTTTCAACAAGCATTGGCCAACGCCGAACTCATCACTGCGTGTTTTATCGTCTTAGAATTGGCTATCAACTATATGGGCAACGACAATATT
>JAPMAG010000355.1:5580-16068 GCA_036584685.1 Rhyacophila sp. Rhy_31_5 | reverse complement strand
AATGAATAAACATTTGTAAAATTTGCGACCAGCACGGGTTTCAAACCCATGACCCTCGGCTTGTGAGTCGGATCACTATCCACTCATCCACGAGGGCGACTACTGATTTTCATTTGGCTAAAGAAACAAATTAATTAAGATAATTTAATTATTTTTTTCAGAAATAAACATATTTCAATAAAAACTGTATTGAATGTACATTTAGTATAGTAAAAATACTTATCATCATATTTTCATAATGTAAATCGAATAAAACTGTGCTATTTTTTTCAGTTGCTACAGTACTTGTACATATTATTTATTTCTTTTACACGTTTTGCCGAGTATTATTAGTGTTATCAGATTTTTACGGTAGATTGTTGAATTAACTTTCGTATTGTTTTCAATACACACATAAGAAACTGATTTTTCCAATTAATACAACGACATGTTTGGCAAAAAAATATACTTATTTATATAATATCAGTGCTCCCTTGAATTATTTTAATCACAATAAGATTTTTGGCCTTGAGCGCCTTCCGTCGCATAAAAGAACTTCGAGAAAAAAATGCTTGAAATTTTTAGGCATCACCAAAATAATCAAAAAATACGACTTGCCCGGACGTGAATAAAAACATAATATTTGGTGGAAATTTCTATACTTTGATTCATGCGTTTTATTCACAAATGAATCGGCAATGATTGTCATAAATATATTATATTATACTTATAATATAAGATTGTCATAATTGTTCACATTATTATTGAATATATCAAAATATGTAATACTCAAAACCTTAAGTTTAAGATTTAACGATAGTGTAATCTACTCACCTACAAGGGCGACAAATATATAAAACTTAGATATTATTTCAATATAAATATATATCATATTTTCAACTAACGGGTACTTAAAAATATAAGAAAAAATATATATATTGTTCGTTATAATTTGACAGTTTTCATGCAATAAAACTTTAAAACTCAAGTTAATGCCAATTATAAATTAATTCATAATTACGCATGTATTGAAAAAAACCAGATCACAACAATAATTATAGGTATATGTAACTTTTTTTGGCTCTTTCACCCTATATTTACAGCGCGATATAAATATATATCTCGAAAAATATAAGACCTTCAATACTTGTTAGTATTATACTCGTATATGTTAATATTTTCTATACGATTCAATTGACCTTAAAGTTAATGCTCACGTCTCTTTGTTGGCAGCCATGGCGTTCCGACGCCGACGCCTTTTGTTTTGGTGTACATTCAAAATTCAGAGGTTATATATTACTATGAATTTAATATCTATCTATACGCCCTTAGCATGACTTCTGATTTTGATTAAACTCTTATATGCTCTCCTACAGAACTGATTTTCTCAATGACAAATACGGTCGAGAGCTTTTTCATCTTTCCTAGTTTCACTACTGATTCATCTAACATCTAACAACTAAGTTAAAAGTGCTATAAAATTCGGTAATATTTGTTTATTTTTTTCGTACTATTAAAAAAAATAACGGAGTGAGTTAAAACGATTTTAAGTGAATTTTGTTTTATATATATACATCTACGGATGTCATAAAATATGAATAGACAATTTTAATGATTATAAAGTATGTACATATTCATGAGCATAAGGTTCTTTTTCTACTTTCAGACATTTTAAATTGAAATGTTTCAAACTTAGCAGGCGCTTTACAAAAATACATTATAAAACTAATTTTATTTTATGTATTTATGATATTCCGTAGATTATTTGTATGTTCAATAAAGATTCATTAAAAAAATCCTTCGATATTCTTCTTTTTGTAGTACAATATTTAAATGGTGTAAATTTTTGGCTGATAAATAAAATGCTGTCGCGGGAATTTTTAGTAGCAGCGGAATCGAAAACTCTGAGAAGCATTTATTTTGGTGTTTGGACACATTTTCTTTCAATGGCTACTCGTAATGTACCTATGGTTTCAGAATGTTGACATAAATTCTTGATAAATCTTCAATTTAAAAAGTGTAGAGGTGGTCGGTCAGGTGAACGCGCATTTTTATACACAAGACCACTTTGCGCAACTCATCTGTTTAGCAGGTTCTCGTTATGATAGCTCTTTACGTCACAATGTCAGAATAAAAGGCGCTCTTGATGAAAAGCAATGTCTTTATCATAAAAATGTTCATGAATACGTAGCGTGGCTAATTCTTACCTTATTCAGTATGAGACACATGTTACAGTACCCGCAAGAGAGAAATGACTAATTAATTCTAATTCACGAAAAACCTGCAAACAGACGTTCTTGAATTTTGTCGATAAGTTTCCATCACATTTTCTTCCGTGAGAGAGTTAGTCGATATTGTTGGTTCTCTAAAACACTGCTTATGGCTATTGTGAACAATTTCATCTGCTTCAAACATATTTATAATTCTTCTGGTGGTAACTCTAGTAAGATAATCAATTTTAAAATGTCTCTAAAATCTTCTTTGCACTTCTACAGCGTTTTTGTACTTCAACTATTATTTGAAAATAAATTATTGTTATACAAAACTTTGTTGACTTTCAGCCAATAGTTCACAGCGGTTACCCATACACACGTACAATACGGAATTTTCATTATTACTATACTTTACTGTCATAAAATTTCCTTGACATATATTATAGTTAATAATTGTCTAACACTTATATACAAATATCTATGATCGAACGTAGAGAAATTTAAATTATCAATTGGAACGCTAGTGATCTAATTTCCCGCGCCAGGGCTGCCTTCAATTCAAGCGGTTTCGTTTTCCATAATAATGCATCGTGAATCGTGACCCTGTGATCCACTCGTCCTGAACAAGTGATGTCAAAAACATCCTTTATACCACAGGGGCTTTAAATTTTCGTATTCCTAATCAATAATACATTTTTTATTATAAAAACTTAACAAAATAAAATCGCGTGAATCTAATTTATATTGTTCAAATAAACGCAACCATGGACAACGATTGTTTTTTCATAACTTAATTTTTCTTTAATATATTATATTTATTTATCGCTCTCGTGGGTGAGTGGATAGTGACATCCGACTCACGAGCCAAGGGTCGAAGCGCGTGCTGGTTGCATTTTTTTACAAGTGTTTATTCATTTGTATCGTAGTCAGGACAAGAAACCGAAACAGTTGAGCTAATAACTGACGATAATTGCTCTTTAAAAAAAATGTCAAAACAATCTTCATATTGTGAAGATCCATATGCTACGTTTCGCAGTGGACATGGTTAAACAAAAAATAGAAATATTATATATACATAAAAATAATAGCTTATATTTTACTTAAATTTAAACGGATAAACTATCATTTTTCAGCGGGTAATTCAAAGTTATTGACTATATTTGAACCTTAGAAGTCTTTCACAATAAGTTTATTCTGTAAATGTTTCGGATAGCTATTTCACATGTTTTACTCTTTCATCATCATAACATCTAAGAATATATAATTAATAGTTTAAACAAAATCTAACTAAATTTTTGTGCTTTAGTTTATGTCGAAATTAATTTTGTGCTCAATAATTGTTTTGAGATATAAATACTCGTAAGTTTATCTACTATCAACCTTTGAATCTTTCATACTTCAAAGAAAGTTAGAGCAGCCTCTGCAAACATCTGGAAGACGAAAGCGCACGATAAGCGAAAATAGGTAAGTTCTTGGAGCAGGCCAGAACCCAATCTGGGTTATTAGTCAATCAATTACGATGAAAAATTAAAATAATGCGGTCTAATTTCAGAATAACACAAATTTAATAAATATTCAAGTAAAACTCTTACATGAATGACAGAAAAACAAATAAATATAAAAAAAATGTTTTCAAAATATTTCTGAATTATTATTATTTGGTTTTTCATAACTCTTTACTTAATCATTATAATATTTCATCATAGGTATTTAAAGTACTTACAATTTTTATTCCTTCGCTATGAACCTATATATTATTGAATTTTTAAGGACAATGGGTCTAAAAAATGGTTAATTGTAAAATAATTAATTCCAAAATATAAAAGATCATACCGTACCTAATTCTATACACAGGATTACATATAAATTTAACCAATTATTGTGCTAATTAAGAGCAATTGTGTTTTGATAACAATGTACTCTATATTTATGTTATTTTGTTATGCTTAATTATGTAAGCTTTGAAAATAACGACACGTAAACCAGTATTTTTGCATCCATATGTCCACTTCAGTAATTAAGTAAATTGCATATAAAATACGTTTTTTATAATCGAAAAAACATGTTGAATATCTTGTTTTTTTAACACTTTTTTATATAATTTTGGTAATCATTACATAATAATACGAGTGCATCTACTAAAAACATTAAGTATGACAACTTTTCCGTAAAAAATACGATGTTTAATTGCCTATAAGAACAATGCTTTAGTTGTTAACGGAACATGAAATTGTTATTATATATACAATTTAACAACCTTGTTTTAGTTACAGTGTTGTAATGAAGGTGATATACAATGCAAAAAAGTGGCAAGAGTGTTGGATAAAAGAATTACTAAAAATTTCACAATTTACTGCAGAAGATTTTATCATGCTATGGATGCCGCCTCATTAATCAATTTATTTATGGAAATATAACAAGTTTGTTACGAGTCATCACTAATTATGAAAATCCACCAGTTTTCATAATTAGATTAGCCATTTTGACGGATGAAAAAATATTTAATAATTTTCTCACCAGCGTGGGTGGAGTTCGAACCCGCGACCTTCGGCTTGCTAGACATACTATAATATAAGGACGCAAAAATAAAGTCAACTTATGTTTGATCGTATAATTATTTATGCATCCAATAATAAAACAGTGTTTTAAGTTCTTTACTTAACTAATTATCTCGACTCAGCGAAACTGGCTGGAGATAAGGATTTATGTACTGGCTTTCATGTTGAAGAAGAAGATATTAATAATAAATAATAATGTTTATATCCACTCTAAGATGTGGCATACTGTATTCGATTGGTTAAGGAATTAGACTTGATATCCAATAGGTTTTGTAGCATATGGGACCTTCGCAAAATGAAGATTTTCTCAATAGTTATCTTTTCGAATAATACTCGTAGTTATTAATTCTTTTTTTAATCTACTGACGTTCATATTCTGACTTCAAAAATACATTTGAAAGGTTTCGTGGCCTGCTACAAATCGAACTCATGATCTTTGGATTCACAACCAGATAATTAGTTGATTAATCCAATGAGGATGATCGAAATAGTAAAAAACATTATTCAATTATCCAACAGGTACAATTTAAGATTTTGTTCAAGCATTCTGTTTTAACACCACGAAATGTTTAATTATTATTGTATGGTTATCGTTCACCAGTAATTTATAATTTTTGTTCGTATGATGCAACACCAGTAAACTACGATTCTTTGAATTACTTTATGTATTCACTGTCAATATAAAGCATAACTATTATATTGCAAAGATATTTCGTTATGATAATACATGAATATATTACCATAATAAAATACCATAAACACTTTGGATATCTCAGGGGTGCACATCATAGGAGATGGTACTTTGAAAAGAGAGAATAGAACTTGCTAGAACAACCTCAAATGCTATGCGAAATTTCCAGAACTCACAGCTGTATTCGATTAAAATTAAATGTCGCCTTTTCTAGGCATGTATATTGAGGGTGTTACTCTATGAGAATGAGTCATGGCACCTTACGAAGTCTCGAAATAACCATTTACTGAGCTTTTAAAATAGATACTTGCAGCAAATTCTGGGAGTTCGGTGGTATAACAACACGCGAAATGAGGAACGGCCCATGCAGCTTCTCTCACATCCGAAGTGAAGACGGGACGTTGGACTTGACTTAGCCATGTTCAAAGAGTGCCTGAATTGCATCTCAATTGAGCATGCTTCTACTTCAAACCAACTGGATTCCGTAATTCTGGGAGGCTGCTGAACACCATATACAGGATATATTCGGCGGAGTTACGAGACCCTGACATGACATGTGAGGATGCAAGAAGAGTGGTTAGCAACAAGGACTCGTGGAGGCAACATGTGGTGTCCATAGTCTAGTTAAGGGGTATAACATGGTTTAAGGAGAAGAATATTCAAGATACACGAGTACTTATTTTTTTTCTAAATATACCTCTTAACAAGTGCACGTTATAACACAATTTAGTCGCCCTCATTAGGCTAATAAATAGCGCATACGCCTAGTAAGCGAGGGTCACGGGTTCAAGCCAGTGCTGGTAGCTAAATTTTTCAAATGTTTATTCATTTATGGTGTAGCCAGAACACGAACCCGAAACGATTGAGCTAATAATTGACAATTATTGCTCGTCAAAACAATCCTTACATTACGGAGATTCATATGCTTCGTTTCGGAGCGGATATGGTTAAAACGAGTGATAACACAAACAAATTTCTATATGAGGTGTGTAGTTCCAAAGTGAACTTATTCCACTTCGTCAAATTTGTTGCAAATGCCAAAAAACTATTTATGGTGTCGATATTAGAGAAATTTTTGCGATATCCATTTGTAGTGTAAAATACAATTCGCAATGAAGATAACAAAAAACATCTAATATCGACACTGTAAACAGTTTTTTGGTATTTGCCACGAATTCTTTGAAGTGGAATAAGTTCATTTAGGAAATACATGCCTCATATATATGTAAACTTGTTGACTAGTTACTGAGATATTATATATGTATGCGTTCATATTTATAATGTACCGTCCAGTTTTGCTACAAATATTAACTATGTATACCTTAACTATGCATGAATTCAATCAAATTCTGGTAAGATTAAATTTATATTAGGTGCTTGTGTATCTATAGCTACACCATACGAGTATATTGAGACTACTTCGTTATTTTATTGCATTTAAAGAATATTTTTATTTTATGAATTGCTCATACAATACATTATTGTCTAATGTAAATACAATAAATTACATATTTCTGAGCCATTTTTGTTCAACTGAGACCGTCTAAAATAAAACCAACATAATTTAATAGTGCAATATTAATTGTACTGAAACACGAAGTTCTCTTTTAGTAGAAACTAAAAAGAATGATAATACGTTATTAATTCTAAAAATTGTACAGGGGCCTACGATCGCGAAAATTGCCGATAAAATTTTTTTTAAATACTATTAACTGATTAAGTACCACAAACGAGCTAACTCGCACAACTTAAAAAGTAGTTGTTAGACAAATCGAAATATTTTGGATGATCTTAAATATTAAAACGCAGTGATATGACTATAAAATAATCATTTTAAAAAAGTCATAGCAAAGAAACATATATTAATAATGTTCTACTTTTGCTTAATGATTTATATCTTGCCAGGTTGTAACATTATTTCTGGCACAGAAAAGGTTAAACATATACTCAGTTTCGTGTACATTTTTGAGTGGTCCACGAAAATGAATAGAGCAAGGAAAATATCATACAGACAAAATCATACAACAATGAACAGTATTCAAATTAATAGGATCATAAAATATACAAATGATTAATAAACAATGTATAATATACTGGATCGTCTTTTTCAAAGTAATCTGGAGCAGCTTTTGATAAAATGTATTATTTTTTTTCCATACACGCTCCAATATAGAGCATATGGGATCTTCATAGCATGAAGATTTTCTTAACATTCATTTTTTACGAGTAAGTAGTTGTTAATTATTAGCTTAACCGTTTCAGGTTCGTGTCCTGGCTACAATATAAATGAATAAATATTTCTAAAATTTGTGACCAGCACGCACTTCGAACCCGTGACCCTAGGCTTGTGAGTCGGATCCACTATCCACTCACCCATGAGGGCGACTTTCAGTAAAAATGTCAATAAAAAATGCTTCCAAACCAAAATTACTACGCCTGATTTTTAGCTGATGAGAAACTACGTTCAGTGTATTAGGGATCATCCATAAACCACGTAACGTTCTTTAGGGGGACGTAGGGGTGACCACCAACGTCCACATGACGTTACACAGAGGATGGGTTAAATTTTATTGTTACTTAACACTTTTGTCTCTCATAAAGCGGATAAGAGCTGATTGTAAATTGCATTCCTATTTAATGTGGAAAGTTACGTAACCTTCAACGGAGGAGGGTGGCTAAGCTGAATGTCTATATTATAGTGGTAAATGGAGGATAAAGAAATGTAAGAAAAAAACGTTACATTGTTTATGGACGATCCCTTTACGATCATTAAAATAGAATTTTGCAGCGAAAACAAATTATTATACTTCAGCCCTTTAAATTAAAATGCAAACGAAAATAAGGTTACACTGTGTTTTTGGTTTTATACCCGACCGCTCTTGTGCAATGGGTATTTTATTCCAATGAATAATTTATTTTTTGTAATGTTCAGAATTTCAAATTTTTTTAGAAAATAATTAATTTCACATTTTAAAACTGCTAAAGCAAAAGACGTTAATGATTCTATGAAGATAGCACATTGGATAACATCAGAGTATTCTAAACATTTGAACTATTTCTCACCCTAATATTATTTTTTATTTTATTAAATTTTGCATGGTCCTTATTTTGAGATATTTAAGTCAGTTCATTGTGAACTTTTAATATGGTGTTTTATTTTTGTAGCCTACGCTATCAATTTTAGTAAATTGAATATTTTAATAAAATATATGATTATAATATAAAATTGATAGATTTAAAAAAATCATATATGTAATATTTTGTTTCAATTTCATTATCAAAACTAGTGCTGCCGTAGCCTTCTTAGACAAATAAATAAAGTGCATAATTGATAATGAACACTTTTGTATGATCGTATTGAATATTTTTTGCTTGCAAGAGTTTTGTTTGAAAGGCTAGACTAGAGCTTTTTTGACGTACAAAAATTTTGTACGTTAAATGTTTATTTAATTTTATATGATAAATCAATATTTTTCCTCAGAAATGAGTTTGAAATTAATCATAATGCCCAGAATAATATATTCTTGCCTCATTAAGGAGAAATAAAAGAATTTCACAAATTACAGGTGACATATACAGGGTTCGTCGCGGAAACTTCCTTATTTATAACAATGATAAAACAAAAAGTATTGAAAATATATTTTTTATTTTTATTTTTTTACATAGCCGTACATTTAAAGTTTTTTTTTTGCTTTTTGAAAATGATATCTTGAAGGTGGCCACCGTTCTGCTCATTAGATTAGGAGAGTCGAAATCTGAAGTATTGTACACTTTGTCAAGCATTTCTTTGTCGATCTTGGCGATAGCATCACGAATATTGTTCTTCAACTCATCGAAGGTTTTCGAACAATTGGTATACACCAAGGATTTAAGGTATCCTCATTTAAAAAAATCACAGGGTGCTAAATCTGGCGAGGCATTATTCGACCATGGTTTTTTGAAGAGAACAATAAGGTGGTTACTGACGTCTGAGAGTTATTTCAAGTTGGCGAAAGATTTTTTTCTTCCTGAACTTGAAGAAATTGATGAAGGGGATGTGTGGTTTCAACAAGATGGTGCCATAGCTCACACGGCAGGAATTTTCATGTTTCTCTTGCGTGAACACTTCTCCGAACATCTTATCTCTTTAAGGGGTGATTTAGAGTGGCCAGCGCGCTCGCCAGATTTAGCACCCTGTGATTTTTTTTTAATGGCGATATCTAAAATCCTTGCTGTATACCAATCGTCCGAAAACCCTTGATGACCTGAAGAACAACATTAGTGATGCTATTGCCAAGATCGACAGAGAAATGTTGTATTTTAAAATTGTGTAAAATCAGCTTGTACTTAAAACTTGTTGATATAAATGAAAAGTGAGCATATTTTGTCTTTTCATCGACACATTTTAGCTTATAAAAATACAATTGAAAAGATTTGACCGTTTAAAAACTGGATACCAACATCTCTTAAAAGAATTAGATAGATCCTGGAGCTTGCAAACAAACTGAAAAGCGGAATTGCTACGTTCCTTGCGGTAAAGATGTCTATTTAGGCCCAAAATCCTATCAGAGAAAATTAAATTCTTGGTTTATAATGTAACAATGAAACTTATAGTTCTACAGGGATGCAAAATTTGCAGCCTGGTAGTAAAGCAATACAAGATCATGTAGATTTTTAAAATCAGATATTCCGAAGAATACTCAGACCCGTTGAAGAGAACCAGAGTTCTTGCGCCCGTAATAATGTTGAGTTTACCGAACTATTGGCATAACATAGTGAATGCCTCGATAGCTCTGATGAATGAGTATGCTGTAAGATGAGATGAATCTACAACTTTCAAGAAAGTATTTGAAGGATCTCCAGTTGGCAATCGACTCATCAGCCGCCCCAGAATGATATGGGAGAATAATGTCACTAGAGATGAAAAACGTTAAGTGTTGAGAAGAGAGATAGGTATAGGAAACAGAGGTCAAGGATCATGTAGGCGACCGCACACAATCGCGGTTGTGAGTACTTGTGGGTCAGTAGTGAGTCATTCAAGGCATGAAAAGGTGCTGTGTAGTCGGCC
>JAPMAG010000354.1:0-16072 GCA_036584685.1 Rhyacophila sp. Rhy_31_5 | reverse complement strand
AGGTGAACACCATCTACAGGATGTATTCGGCGGAGTTGCGGGACGCAGGCATGACGTGGGAGAATGCAAGAAGACTGGAAAATGACAGGAACTCATAGAGGCAGTATGTGGTGTCCATATGCTCCAACTAAGGGGCGTGAGATATATTACGAGGAAGTGTTTATGCAAAAAGGATTAACCGTCACAATAAATTTTACAGGAGACACGAAAACGTATTTTATGATTTTTAGTAAAAATCAAATTAACACAAACTTGAAGTGCATCATGATTAATAAATTTGTATTTTATTTTTCTGATCTGATTGATAATTAATAAAGTTTTTAGAGAAAAATCATTAAAATTAAAGCTAAATGCCTTTTAGTTCCACAAAAATTTAGTAAGTTGTTGTTATGTTAAAATCTAAAGCTTTATTTCGATAATAATTCGGCATTTTTTGCTCAATTTCTGTTGACAGAATATGTATTTAGTCGTGTACATTATGATTATTAAATAAAACCATTTTTCAAAAAACTGAAGGTAATGCTCTTTTGCCTAAACAGAGTCATTATTATACTAATAATTCTTATTTTTTTATTTCGAGTAACATTAGTATGTTTTAAAATATTTTACAGAAAATCGAACTCAATAACTTTTATCATGTTAGAATTATAAAAAATATTTAAGCATATAAAAATTATTTATCAAATTAATTGACTGATTTGAAACATTCCACGTTTGCAGAGTTTGAGAAACACTCATTCCTAGACTTGATTATTTTACCCATGTCATCTTAGAATAGAAACTCAAAATTTTATATACAAGTGCTTCAAAAAGAAAAAAGAAAACGTATGTAAATTTTATTTTATTTTTTAAATAAGTTAAAGTGTTATTAGCATATCGCTGTCCGCTGTGAACAATAACTAGATATTGTTCCCTCTGGACCACACTTTGTTAGAAAGAAACGATTTTCCAAAGAACTTTATAATAGAATGGCTTTCTTTGTATTTGAATCTTTCATGTTACTTAACAGTTACGAGAACACTAATAATTTTGATCTAATAAATTTTAGGTTTAATGATATTGAACACTCGCAATATTTATTGATACTAAAAACCATATTAGTTTGTACTTCATTGAAAGTAAGTAGTATATAAAATTAAGTAAGGGTTTCCTGTTTTATTTTTGTTTTCTATATTTTTTAAATATAATTTATCAAACGATATATATATATGAGAGTTGACATAATCAAAATAATTCTGTTATTAATACCTTTGTCAGATTTGTGGCGAATTTTTATTAACACGATAAAACATGAACGTCACTAAAAAATGGAATATTATGAAAAATAAAACGTGCGTATGTAGCGTGTTTATGATGATCCCGTAAAAAATTATGCCCTTCAACATTCCTGAATATTTTTACAGGAAATGAATGGGCGCAGACGAAACTAATCTTAAACTTGCATAACGCAGCTTTTAAAAAAAAATGTATTGATATACTCGTATATTCCAAAAACTTAACGCAATAACAAAACATATACTCGTATATTGTCTTTAAGTTTATTTTAAACAATAAAATATTTAAAAATACACAGTTTTCAAATATTCAAGTTCATAAATAATGTTTAAAATTAGTATTAGGTGCACATCAATGAGAAAGTATTTATTTGTCCATAGAAATACTCGTAGCTTCATTTTACTACAAAATACTTTTTACAATACTTTGTACTCAGAATTATTTTGAGTTATGAAATTTTATTTTTTAATAGTTTGCAATGAATGATGTACGCGACGACTTATAAAAAATTAAATGCCAAAATTTGATAGATATTTCATATAAATATGTGTCATCTTTATATATGTGTATCGACCCTGTTTAGGTAAAAGGGCGCAACCTTCAGTTTTTTGAAAGGTGTTTTTATTTAAAAATAATAATGCACACAATAAAATACGCATTCTATCAAAAGAAATTAAGCCAAAAATGACTAATTATTACCGAAATTCAGTATCATATTTTGAAAAAACGTTTTTCTAAATTTGTATGCAAAGGAAAACACATTAAACGTCAATTTTATTGATTTTCATTTAAAAAAAATTTTAATTGTCATTCAGAAAAATGAAACACTAACTTATAGGTCAAAGTGCATTTCAAGTTTGTGTCAATTCGCTCTGTGAGGGTTACTCTTTTCCCCTAAACACGGTGGATATAATTCAGAGTTAAGATCCTCAGAAATTTATAGTTTTTAAAAGTATATTGTTAAAGATTTAAATAATTCCTGCCAAAATTTTGGTTTACACTAAAATTAATCAAAAAAATAGTATTACAAAAATGTTCGTATCTTTCTTTTGTAAAATGATGTTATTTAGATTAATTTGTTTTATTTAAAGATGGCATCTGAGGACTGACTCGAAGCAAAATGCATATAATATTATCATTTTGAATTAACCAATATATATACGAGTATATATATGTATTTAAACAAATAATGAATATTATCAGTAACATTTTAATGATGCAATAAAATGATCACTGAAGTATATAAACACAGATTTTCATCAACTTTAATAAACTCTCAATTATTGATTGATGGAAACTCATAGAACCCTCAATTATTTTAATTGTACTCTATTTATAAAACGGTTACTGTAAAGTTTACAACATTTTATATGTAAGTTTTATAAATAGAGAAATTAAAAAAAAATCTTCTCATTAAATTAATATTTGTGAATGGCGTATTGCCATTTTTTGGAAGATATGTGGTTATTAAAAAATTATGGCTCCTAAACTAAATATTTTTTACTTAATCGATGATCACTTCAAATATTTGGTACTGAATAGTTTTTTAATAATAATTTGAATTTTTTTTCGAAAAAAAATACTCATAGAGTTATTATTTATCACGAAAAAGCATATATTTAAAAAATTATAAACATTTTATTGTTTCATTCCTGGGGCTGCCAGTTTAATAATTACCTACAAAGCGGGAATATTAAGTAATGCGTAATTTATGTAGAACTTATTTAATTATATGAAAATACGAATTCGTCAAAAAGAAGAACTTATAATCTGTTCCTTATTGTACACAAATTAATGGTATTACAATGCAATTGCAGTTTTCTGCTGTGCAAGCATAACATGCTTAGTTCGAACTGCAATAAGTCTTGTTAAATGTTAAATTTATCTCAAGAATTATTTTTAAAATTTGTATTACTAAATATGCACAAACATTAAAATTGTTATCATTTAGCATAATGGAGTAGGCAATCATATTTGTGCACTACTAAATAGACTATGATTTGCAAACAAGATTTAATATTTTTGCGTTTTTACTTTTTATATAAACGACTGATAAAAAATTCTCAAACTACTATTTACAAAATAAACAATTCATGTTAACGACTTACATTCAAACACTTAACAATACACCTGTATGTCATTAACGTGTCCTATAAATTTATCATTGTCATAATAATTTATTATATAAATAAGTTGTGTATTTCATAACAATGGCCACAAATTACAATTAAATTATTCTTTCGTTTCCCATAGGTATAAAATAAAATAATATACTATACACATCCTTGTCACGATATTTTTGTAATTTTTTAAAGCACTTATTTATTATTGTATTTTTATATTATTTATATTGTTCATTAATTTGATATATTTTTATAGTGTTGGAGCAGTAAAAGTTTATTACACATATATTCATCCCTATACTTATTGTTTGTGATTGACCCACATCTAAACGAAGACTTCTCCCAGCTTGTTCAAACTTTCTTGTTTCTCAGTTTTTCATATCTCTACTGAACTCGATGTTGATCGGAACGTGAGCAGTTTATCTAGTCATCAAATGTAATAGAAACTCTAAGGCTTTTGATTTATCATAATATAACACTATGTTTCAAAATCAATGCTACAATATATTTAATAAATTTTATTATGGGTATTAAATTGAAACCGTAAAACTAACATTGTTTACTACAACAGTTAAATGATTTCAAACTTGTGGTTGGTATAGTTGAAATGGTTTATAATAATACTAATAAAATAATTTTAAATATACATTATTAAATATATTACACTCAGAAAAAAACCTTTAAAAAACTCTTTTCTTTGATTTAAGTATCAAACAGTATTGCAACAAATTTGCTAAGTAAGTTTTTTTTATGAAAATGTTGTACATTCAATCCGCAGTGTGGTTTTTACGGGAGTGATTTATTGAATATAATACACCACTCGCCTCTCTCGAATCGCATTTTACACGCGCCTTTTTATACCGTAAGTACGTTCTAAAGGCAATTAATCTTTTCTACCATTATTATTACATATGAAGTATTTTTTTCGCCTTCTATGTGTAATAAAAAAGTTTTAAATATGGATCAGTTAATTACGCGGTTCATATGGCTGGATTCGTTCTCTCTCACAGATTTTATCATATATATATTTTTTTGAAACTTAGTTATTTCACTTATACATTATATGCGCCAATTAAGCAATATTTTAATATATAGCTTGTTAAAATTACTGAATAAAAAAAATAACGTTAACATTGTTCTTTTCAAAGTTGTGATACACATATTTTCTTCAGTAAGCAAAATATTTATACAATTTACTATTTTGTTATATCATTCAATCGACTCAATAATCTTCTACATTCATTCAAAATATGTCTTTCTAATATACTCGTATATGTTATTCAATGTACAGAAGAAAATAGTTGCAGGACGTCTAAATATGAAAGTGACATTACAATATTAATGTTTCCATCAAAAAATTCACGAAAGAGAAGTAAGATATGACTCATGATTATGATATATAACTGAAAAATTGCACATTTACTCCTTTTGTTTCATTTGCTGTACGCAAACTGCATAAAAATTCAATGTATTTATTATTTATCAACCGTATGATTTGATGATAATTGAAGTTCTCTTATTTACCCATTCTTATAATTGAATTAGTTGTTTAAGTATGTACTCGTATTTTATATAAGTTAAATGTAATTGTATATGTGGCACAACTGGCTATAAATACATGTATAATAAATTTGTATTCCATTGGTGGCATGATAATAATAGTCGAAATTTAGTCAAGAAGTAAATGTGGTGTGGAATGCCAATTAAATATAATTACTTTTAAAACAACTATTAAAATATTTCTATCAAGTAGAGACATGTTCATATTTTTTACCATTTGAAAGTAAATACTGAATCTGATAGATTTAATTAATAATCAATCTACTATAATCTCTCACTTTTGATCAAGTTAACAACAGTGAAACGGGTTATCAATCTAAAATGAACTTTTCCACTTCAATAAACTTTGCCAAAAATTTGTAAAATGGAATAAATTTACGTTGGAAATACACCTCTCAAATAGTACTCGTAAAAAAACTGTCAAAAAAATCTTCTCGTTGTGAGTATCAACATGTTTCATGTCGGAGTGAGTATAATTTAAAAAAAGTAAAGCCTTAAATACTCTTAATGGATAAAACAATATAATTTCAAATAATACTGACTATTCCAATATTTTTTTAATTACAAAGTTTAATCTAATATTAGATTCAAAAGTTGTGATTAGGTTACACAATAAAAAAATAACCGCCAGCATTGTTTTATCACTATTTTATAGTACATCAATAAAAATAATCACTGCCATAAAGTTCACCTTATAAATTATTCCTGGGTTTATAGTATAGACTTTCTGAACGTATCAAACCCAGTGAAGACACAAAAAATAATAATGGAAAATCTTGATAATCTTTGGCTCCGAAAGCGGGTGAATCCATCATCTCAGCGAGAATACTTGCCAAAATGGCGTAAACTCTTAGCGGTTCACCATAAAAGTTGAAGATCAGATCCCTCATTACGCTAGGCAGTTTATCATACTTACTAAGCAAGGTGGCGCGAAGGGGCGTGTTTTTATATCACATTTACTCAGGCGCACGAACCAACGTAAGCAAAATTTTAACGAGTTTATTTTTTTGCGTTCTACCTGTATTATTTTATTGTCCTTTTCACAAAGTAACTTAGCTGTGAAAGAATGTATTCTACAATTTTGTTTGTGCATTATTACATGTAAAAGAACCGTTAAGGTAATGAATTTTTATTTTATATAGCGACTTAAGTGCAACAATTTGATCAAAACTTCATCTGTTTATAACAATTTTATTTATTTTTGATATTCACACTAAATATATTTACAAGAATTCTACAATAAATGTTTATGATCCTGTAGATGTCATAGTAGACATTATGTCTATTTGCGTGTGAGAATTATGGGGTCAATTTCTTGGCTGATCACAAAATTTCTAATATTATTTGTATTAATAGCCAAAATAATACACATATAAGTGTATATTCATGATTAATAACTAATACTTATAAAAAAATAGGTATTTAAATAAAATCATATTGCGAAAGTCCCACATTGCGATATATATACGGCGAAATGAATGATACTGTGTAGTATATCTTGGGACGCTTTTTACAGTGATATACTCAATTATGTTGTAACCCTTCAAGAACAGAATATAGCGAAAGGAATATTACATTATGTTATACATCATTCGAAGAACACCAAAATGATTTTAGGCTATGGTGTAGTTTAACTCCCAACTATAGATTTGTGTATATCTAATGAAGATATATCTATATAAATTAGAAGTATTGAGATTCATATTAATAAAACGCATACTTTTTAAACGACAAAAAATAGGACCAATGAAAAAATAATATAAAAAAAAACTTCCTGAATAAATATTTAACTGTTTTCTTATTATGATAAGTTAAAAAAATACAATGTTATTTTCATAAGTTTTACAATTTAATTTACAAAATTTTTAAATCAAATTTTTAAAATATAGTATACGAAATTTAATTTTCAATACAATAAACTACAGTTTATTAAAAAAAATCTGCAACACAACTGTAATCATAATGACATTAGAGTTAAAAACATAAATTTATTTAAATATACCATATTTTTTTCAGCGGCAAAATTATTTTTTACTAAAAAAGAAATAAATATAATTTGTAATGATTAAAAGTGACCATAACTATAAAATATTATTTATGTCTTTACGCATAATTAAATCGAAATAATATGTTTTTTAATATTTATCTGTATGATTTATATTGTTATCTAAAAACGTTTGCAATTAAATATTGGGACATTTTCTTAGTACAATGAAACAAATACATTTTGAACGAAGGCTGCCTTTATTATCCTAAAACAATAGATTATTTTATATTTTCGTCATTATTGAAAAGATATAGCATTGGAATAAAAAAAAACTCGTGGATTACGATATGTAACACCAACCTTACATAAAAATAATTCATTATAAATAACATCTCTAGAGTGCCCGCGCACTGAAAACTATAAATATTATTCTAAAAAAATATTATCAGACATTTGGAGAACTCGAAAATATATTCTTTCTCTACAAAACAACATGGCTAACAGCTGAATCAAAGATACCAAAATATTTTATGTTCAACCAAATAATATATGTGATTCAAAGAATCAATGGAAAATTTTGATTTTAGAAAAACAATTTTTAGTGTGTATTATAAAAAATAAATGATTGACGCATGTATCTGAAATCAAAAGTGGTTTTTGCAAACAAATACTCTATAAATATTATTACTTAATCAATTGAAAACATGTATAAATTTAATTCAAATTATGAAATTTAAGCCCATAAGTTTATTACTAAGATTAAGAAATATAAATGACAAATGAATAACTCAGTATATTAATATTAAATATATATATATATAAAATGAATGATTTAATAGAAATTCAATAATTGGAATTAATATCAAATCAAAATTACGAGAGTTGTCAAAAACTTAACTTTTTCTATGCTCAAGTAAAAACATGTTCAATGATCGTTGTAAAATTAAACAATAAAAGAAATTAAAACAAATACAAATATCAATTGCAAATAAATAAATTACAACTTTGAACGCAAAAAAATTAAATATACTTTTTCCTGTGCTAAAAGTTTTAATCCTTTTTTTCAAATTAACAGTTATCACAAAACTTTAATTTACATGGTGTTTTAAAAAAAAAACAAATATTTTAAGTCTGATTGAACTCTATCTCAATCTCTAAAATAAAAAATATTTTAATTCTGATTGAACGCTATCTCAATAATATTTAAATAAAAAAATGTATCTAATGAAGTTTTTTTCTAATGATATAAAGAAATTGTTCAATAACAACACAATGTTTATCGTAATAATTATTGACAATTAATTGTAAATTTGGTATTTCACCGCAAAATATTTCTGAAATAATCTAAAACATTCACTTGTAATACTTAAACAAAAACAAGTTTTGTAAATTTTCTTTCTCATCATTTGATACATTTCTGCTTCAAAGAGAAAACGAAGGTTTCATAAACTTTTAAACTTTAAACTAACTTCACCTAAAGAATTGGCCAATACGCCAACAGTTTGAAAGGCCACGGGCTAGAGCCTATAGAAATCTCGAGAGACAAAAATACTGAAAAACTAACGCCGCCTTGAAATTCATTTGGGAACCATAACCTGTGAATTTTCTCTTCACTTCTTTATTTACTTCAATAGTTTCTCTACATATCAACCTACCCTTGCACATAAAGATTAACTGCTCCGAAAGAGTAACTATGTTGTTTCGAAAACGAAAATAAGACTCCGCAATAAATCATTCAATTGTCCAAAATGAACTTTGATTTTTTTTTATTTCAAATGGAAATAAATTTATAACACTAAGTTAAAATAGGCGTGACTACTTACGTGCATGTCTTCTAAAAAATGTGAAACTGTCGTGCTGTTAACAATTATTGATGATTTCACTCATAGAAATGGAAATATAATATTTTATTTGGCGACAACAGGAGTGATTTTATTTTTCAACAGTGGGTTTATATCCCTTGACTTTCAGCTACAGCAGAAAAACATACTTAATTTTCTGTTTTAAATTTGTAAAAATATTTTTTTTTTGTTTATTAATAAATATTTTTTTTATTTACTTGTAAAGTGTTCTATATTTTTTTATATTATTTACAAAAAATCAACTGAAAAATTTTAGTAAGCGTGCATCTTGAACAGCCATTTTCATAAATATACAGCTTAATGATTATTATTTATTAGCTAAAGGGCTTTATTTTTATAACACGTTGATTATTTAAAAAAAGTGATATCAAGCTTATACCTAAAGATGTTGATGATAATACTCGTATAATAATCGATAAAATACAAAAATCCTCAACATGAACATAAATCGATTATTTTATGTACTGCCAATCTTTGATATAAAACAATTTTACTGAATTAAAACATAAAATAGATTTGAATACATAGTTTGTCCACAACATATATTTAAAAAAACAGAAAGCAATTTTGTCTCTAATGACTTAGTTGAATAACAAATAATATTAATCGTAATTTTTATGGAAACAACATATCAAGTATTCCAAAATTCGTCTAAACGTTTAATTTTTTTTTTTTTTATATTATTCTATGATAAAAAAACTAAATGTAACTGTCAGTCAATCAGGGTTAGTTAAAATAATAAATATAATGTATATTATATCGTTTCTGTTCTTAGAAAAATATATACGATTACCCATTTTTATCCTTCAGCTCAGGCGTACTCTTATTTTTTTTTTATTTGTGATGATTAGTTTAAAATGATCAACTTTTACAATTTCATAAATATATATTTTTAAGAACCTGTGATTAATAAAAATTTAATTCAGATATAAATAAGTGTTTGAAAGTTCTACATCAGAACCAATTAATTTTTAATATTATTAATAAGTATGCTAGTTCTTCAAATATAACCATTGTGTCTCTCTGATTAAAACTATTGAATTAGCAATGATGGGCTTAGTAACATGAATAATCAATTAGTTTACCAGGTAGTTTTTTGCATTTTTTCAAAAATGAACGTGTCGTGTATAAAAGCTACAACATAATAAAATACAAAAAATAAGAATAACTAATATTGATCATAGCATCTGAATAATGAGTCAAAGGTAGTCAGCAAAGTATCCCGTGCTTGATAAAATAATATGGGTTATCATATGCATTCAAAATAGTGACAAAAACTTAATTGGTTCAGCTGATAATTAGTAACTATTATAAATTAAAAACCCTGTTAAAATAATTTTTACATTTAAAAAATTTATTTGTTTGATTTATGTGTAATTATAAAAAAAAAACTATTACATTAGTATTATAATATTGATTCAATATAACTTCGTAAAATGTTAGATTACATTCAGTTACTATGTGTATCATATAAAACTTTTGGTATGATTTTAAATTTAAACCAAATGATCTCTTAATTTATTGTACAAAGTATTGTATAAAAAGTGATCGATTCTCATGCGGAAAATGAAAAGTCTGTTCGTGTTTTATAATTGGCTGGAAATGTTACAAAATGAGTGAGTAAATAATTGCTAACTACGGAGAGAAAAACTTATCTTATTTATTTCCATTGATTTTTGCTAATTGGATGGACTTACAAAAAAGTAAAACAACTAAATGCTTTTAGAAATAATGAGCTCTAAAGTGTGCACGTGTTTTAGACCTGTAAAATCTAGAACAAAGACACAAAGAAAATAATAAAAAAATACTCTCGCTGAAGCACAATCAGATTTTTTCATATTGATTTGTTACAAAGTGATTCTATTGACAAATCAACATCCACGATTCAGTAGATAAAAGAAATATTTCTTTATTTTTACTTTCACCTTATGTGCACTATCCTTTGTTTTATTTTGGTATTACGTAAACAGGCATTCATTATTTGTGTCAATGGCTTTATAAATTTTGACTTGGGTATACGTGACAGTAGAATATCTATTCAATTACTTCATTATCATTAATCAGTTTCCAATTATAATGAAAGCGTTTGACATAGATTAAGGGTAGGTCACTTTTCGTGACAGGAAACCATTTAAATACTGATTTTTAATTGCTTTCAATATCTTTAGAGAGCTGTCATGACTCCTTCTCTTCCTAAATTAATTACGAAAAATCCTTGAAAAGGATTTGAACGACAGTTTTTTTGCTAACTCAATGATTGCATAGTTGTTGTGAAATAATTAGAAAAAAAATTGTTATATATTTATTTGTATATTATGTACGCATATTTGTATAATACTCTTAAAGTTGCTATGATAGATTGAAACAAAACAATGCGTTTAACTTTTGCTATCTATAGAACTTTAATCCACAATTTTTGGGTTATTTATCCAATGCACTCCTCACTGACGTATAATAAATTACATATTATAATATACTAAATTAATTGTTCGATAAATCTATTTATTTCATTTATTACTTTAAATGTGTTAAAAAAATATTTCATTCTTTATTACGTAGTCACAAACGAGAGAGATATCAACTGTACTACTAAGAGTCATCTGTGAATGATCATTCATTTTTAACGACGAAAATATTATTAACAGAACGAGAGCGAAGAACATTTTTATCATGTTTACCATTTAAAAAAAACGTGAATTCTTAAGAATATCATAAAAGTAAGCTGAAAATCAATTTTAGCGTTACAAATAAATATTGTCAATATTTGTGCAATCACATGAGGAAGTCAATTTTAAAAATGGCAAATTAAATGCTGTTATTGATCATTATCAAAAAATATTCTTGAAGAATTTATTAATACAGAAGACAGCTTACAGTATTTTAAATATTAACAATATAATCAAATATCTCAAATACATTAAAAAACGTTACTGTTTAGATAGGATTTTATGCATTGGTTATAAATATCATAATGGATTAAAGATTTAATAATGGTATAAAAATATTACGGCAACGTATTGATTTAAAAGATATTATTGAGATTTTTTTGTCACGTTGATATTAAAATATTACATATATTAACAATGAATTTAAAAAAATGATTTTGAGTTTTTTAGAAAAAATTTTGGCTAACAAAAAAATGCAAATATTACTAATGTGTTAATATACGAGTATATAACATTTTAAACAGTAAAAGTATATTAAGCACTATTAAAAAATATAAATTATACCTTTAAATTGTTTGTAATGCGTAAAGTACGTTGTGGTTTAATACATATACAAATGGAGTAGTCAAGATAATTCTAATTCATATTTATAATAAGTAAATTGCCAAAGGTCACGATATATTTTTGGATTTTTTATTTTTCATAGGTGGTTGTGTACTACAGTGAAAAGTTTCAATTTATTAAAGCTTTAAGTAAGCCTGTTATTGTTAAAAAATTGAAAAGTATTCAAACCTTAAGATTTTATTTTGAGAACAATATTAAAAATTCAGCTCATTTTATTTTTATACTGAAACTAAAACACATTTTAAATATATGTAAATAACATTATTTTACATTTTTAGAAATATTATAAAAATGTTATTATTCTAAATGTCAGTAGAGTATTTGTTTTACATAGAATTCTATTCAATACAGTTTCTCACAAAAGACGTTCAAAATTCCAAAACTTTTTTAATATAAATAAACCTAAATTTACACAATAACGAAATAAATAGAATATGTTTATTTTAAAATCTTAATTTAAAATTATTTTTGGATAAAAAACGTTTATTGCATTGAAACTCTTTGAAAAGAATATTTAAATTAAGTATTGTGATGTAACATGCTATCCAATTTGGCCGTCTTAAAATGGCAATTAAGATTAGATAAAGAAATTCGTGTACTTAAGTGTTTTAACAAAAAAAGCCTTAGCAATTTTATTATGCTGTAAGTATCTCTGCCGCACGAAATATCCTAGTTTGGCGCAGGAAAAGGTTTCAGTCATACGGTAAATGTCAGACAGTATCAAGATTAGTAAAAATAGTACGAAAAAAAGTGAAAACACAATTCGAACTCTCATTAATTATATTGTTAGTGCCAACAACAGTAAGCTCGAAGCGCGAAGGAATCAATCATTGAAGCTAACGTAGGAAAAGTTGCCAATATACCCATTCACAAACATGCCATATTAATTTTTATACAAGTAGATATGCCTTTTGAAAGAGTTTCCATTTATCAAATTCGTTATTTTATGGCTTCTGTTAGTAAGTGTTTGACGTGTTACGTATAGTTTTTCAATTGAGCAATATTTAAAAAATATTACATTCAGTCTGTATTGGACTTGATGCTTTTTAAGGGTGTACTCGTTTGTATATGTTTTTAATATATTATTTGGTAATTAGTAAGCAATATATATATATAAATTATGATGAATACATTTTCAAAATCATAATGTATAAAAGTAAAAAAAAATATTCATTTTACTATTAAAAAGAGCTATAACTACCTATCATTTTATTTTAAAAACTGTTTTAAAAAACAAAAATACATTATTTTCAATTTAAAATGTATATTATTCTCCACCCTGAATGTATTATTTTTTCTACCATGTCTGCTCCGAAACAAAGCATGTAGATTTCCACATTGTGAAGATTTATTTTGATAGTTTTTTCGAGTTATAATCGTCAATTATTAGCTCGACCGTTTTGGATGTGTGTTTGTTGTGATGTGTGAAGGAATGTTTCTTGTAAACTATTCATGAGATTATGGATATGAATCACAAATACAAGTGATTTTTATTAAACGACTGAGAAAACAAAGTAGAAAGATTTAGTTTTACTGTGAAAAATTAAAAAATGGAAATAATATTATATTTCATATAATTCTTAGAAGATGTAAATGAAAATGACAAGTTGTAGCACCCAATATCTTATCGGATTTGTGTTTAACCATGAAGGAATAATTCTGATTATGGCCAATCAGATACAATATATCCCAAAATAGTAATTGATTGAAGTATATTTATTCATTAAACTAAGCAGTATATAATGATATACCAACAAGTAATCTTTAGTATATTCAGAATACACTAAGTGGGTTCAAATATAGAGTTCGAAATCTATTTGAAAATCAACTTGACTATATAAAATTGTGTGTAAATTTAAACCTAGGTTAATTTAAGCCTTCATGTAATATATATTAATTATTATAACATTTTGTCTAAATAAGACATAAACTGTCATAATAATATGTTGCCATTACTTATAGCAATTTTGTACGTAGGCACATGAAGCTAGAATTATTTTAATAAAGTGAATATGATCAACTTTGTATACAATTAAAATATAATAAATAGAAAAAGAAATAATTTTTAAACTATTATATATATATATGTATCGCTCCTTGTAGGTGAGTGTATTGCGCAATCTAGATTTGAAACCACGCTGGTGGAAAAAAAATATTTTATGTGTATTTGAAACAGAAACAATGACCAAATTGGTATAGCTTATAACTTTTACTTATTACTCGTAAAAAAGTGTTGAAACAATCTTCACATTGAGGAGATACCCATTTGCTTTGTTTCATAGCAAATCTGGTTAAAATAAGAATACCAACTACAATATACTTTTTGTCATATTTATATTTTTTATTTAGGTTTGAACAATTTATCTTTAGAAAATAAATGTATTTATATATTGTGCGTCCACCTGGTAAACAGAGATCATAGATTCAAACATTCATTCATTTGTATTTAATTTCGTTTCCCAAACTCCAAAAAAATATTGAGCTAATAATTTACAATTATTATTAGTTAAAAAAACAACTGCAAAGAAAATCCTACTGTGGAAATTCCGTATACTTAATCTTGAAGCAAATATACACTTAAAAGATTTTTTAGACAAATAAAAATATGAAACATATTGAATGATAAATGATCGTACATTCATGTGTCAAATATAATGATGAATATTTCATATAAAATATTTCGTAAATGTTTTAAGAATCTACCCTAATTTATAGATTATTTCTTTAACCAATTATAATAATTATATACAACGATTATTTGTGTCAGAAACAAAAACTTGAACAATGAGTATTATCGATTTAAATATTTGTGGACTTGTAGCTATATTGCGCATATGTACATTAGATTAGCATGTAATATTTGAACAATTGTTCACGGGTATTTTGATTGTGATCAAATTAAAAAATTAAAAAGAAAGCTTTTCATAATATAATTTGAATAAACCGTTTTATATAAATTGATGTCACTGAAATACATCAAAATAATATAGAATGAATAATTATACGATTTGAATAAAATAAGTAAAACACGTAAAGCATTAACATGACCAAACTCTGTCGGGATAGATTCAAAATTAACCCCAGCTAAATTATCTTTTTTATAATTAATAATAACAAACGAAGGTGTCATCGAGGCGACGAAGGATCTTATGTAACAAATGTATACATTGGTATCTAAACGTTATCCTCGCGTCATCAGTAGTCATAAATCCCGGCTCACACGCACGTCCTCTCCTATTGTTCTGAAAATGCCCCAACTTCCCCTGAGACCTCTAAATCATAATATGAATACATTAAATAGCCATAAAGCACTTAAACACGGAATAGTCGATTGAATTATTCAACCCGAAAAAGGTTTTTTTTACACACGGAAGACTCTTTTGTTGTGTAATTTTTAATTTTTATTGAATTGTTTGGATAATACAGTGTATGCAATAACATTTTTGTTGACGATAAATATGTGATAACGAAATTAATACGTAATATATTTAAGAAAGCGTTATCTTAAAAATATACTTTAAGTAATTTTAAATTTACAATATGGTATTATAAAATGGAAAAAGGTTATATTATTTTTCGATTTTGAATATGACGTGTCGTATTATTTTATTTTGTATTTTTCATTTCACTTTCATAATTATTATATTATACATAAAATTTCATAAATATAAAAAACTTACTATTTTTGTGGTTAAATAATAATATTCTGTTATGTTTTACTGTTAATTATTAATAACTAACTACTGAATTGATAAGACAATGTTCAATTATTTAGAAAAAGCACATATTTAAAATTGAAACCGATTTTCGTGCAATTTTTTTTTCAGCAGTTAATATATTAATATGGTATTAGAGATTGGCCGTTATTTTCTTTTTTTTCGTATAAAAAATATTTAATGTTTGCTATGGTTAAAATTGTAAATTTGTCGTCCCCATTAGACTAGTTGGTAGCGCGCACGCCTATCATGCGGGGAT
>JAPMAG010000350.1:0-16149 GCA_036584685.1 Rhyacophila sp. Rhy_31_5 | reverse complement strand
GATCACTGCTTGATAGGCGTATGCTCTAACAACTAGCCTAACAAGGACGACAGAGACGTCGCCTAAACAGCGATGCTATATTATGGATGATAAAATAAAAGTTTTATTCTTTAGTTTAGTGGACCTACCATGTAATAAGATAAAATAATATATTTTTTGTTGTTCAAACTTGACGAATGAGACAATTTCTCCGATAATCGCGATACAATTCGAGCTGTTACATTATATGGTTGCTTGAGCAAACTTGAATTATCATTGGTGACAATATGTATTGCAAGTAACGTGCTGATTCGTACATTACAGTCAAGTGTAATCCGCTAATTGTGTTAATAAAGCACTTGTATGTCGCAAACAGTACTTAATATAAGTCATTGTTAGTCGTTGATTGGAAAATTGTTCTGGAGACTGCGGCGGGCGGTGAGACAAGAAACTCTTCCCACACACGTTCAATGTCCAATATTTTCAAACTCATCTCAGTCACTAATAGTGGATCAAATTGTATTATAGATTCCGATAATATCACAGAATATAACATTTTAAGTTTTTTCCCGATAACTGTAAAGTCCAGTACTCGTTAGTCGACAATTTAACTGGTTCTATAGGAAGTTGGGAGGTTATTTTCGTGTTTTGAATAACATTACCAAACAAAAAATATATGTTACATAACGAGTACTTACATAAAGAGTTCAATGTTAACTTGTTAAGTTTGTTTTTGCTTGGTGATAATAAACAAATCGCCTGATTAAGCATTCAATCAATTGAATAACTTAATTTTGGCCTAGTGTTCATTTTTAGACCTTCAAAAATAGCCATCACGTTCTTTCCGTAATTTATTCCTATTATTTTAAATCACTGCCGTAATCATAGTGAACTATTACCTCATAAAATTTGCACTCGTTCATATGATAAACGTACGAAATCTACCTCATAAATAAGACTATAGACAAGAAGTTGTTGAGCTAAAAATATTCAGACAAAGACACTCGTATGTGTAAAATATATTCATATTCCCATAGCCCACCGTATTCAATGCATACATTTAATAAATCATTATTTGTTCAAATGACGAGGCGCAAACGCGAACCACGAAGACCGCTTCCCTTGAGACAGGATATATTGCATTTAGGCAATTATTTATAATCTACAATGCGTCTTTGTTTCAGACGAGTGTGGCAAATCAGGCAATATGGCCTTCACGCCAATTTAGATGCTTTACTCAATAAATCATTACCAGACTATTTATCTCAAGTGTTATGACCAACAACAATACATACATGTAAAAAGTAGTTGTTTAAAAACAAAAAAAACCTTTTTCAACAAAGTATCACGATGAACCTAATTTTACGTTGCTTCATAAAATACAAGTACAATCATGGTACCATTCAACAACTATTTCATTTTGTTTTCTACAATATAACACTAGAACCTCCTATCCTCAAAAAGCTCCGATGCAAATCTTTTACTTTTAGGACACGGAGCATTAAATATTTTTAAAAGATGTGACTTTCATTTATACTCGTACATAATATAGTTTGTCCATCATTGATAGTTCAAGGAATCTGATATTTTAAAACACATTTTGATGTTGCTTTATACTCGTACATTGGTACGTCCAAAAAAGCTGTTTTCTCAAAGCGAATGAACAGCCATGTTATTATTTTAATGCATGCTTAGTAGTTAACTTTTAATTGCAAAACTTCCACATATTTTCGAATTCACTCTGATTTTTTTAGAATTACAGTTAAGAAGATGCTCAAACTGTCGCAATAGCTTCATTTGTTGAGCACAATTAGTGGTGTATCGTATTTTAAATAAAATACATATATGAACACGTATATGAGCATATATGAACAGATAGTAAGGTAAGACATTCTAACGCGATATGCATTAGCCTAAATTTTATGAATGTGCATATATTGAATACACGCCTAAACAGATCGTTTTATTGAAAATAATCAGCATGAAAAATTACGCTATTGCATTAGCGATACAGTAATTAAACAATTATGTATACAAATTGAACAAATTCCTTTGTGTACAATCAGACTATTGTTCGAATATGTAAAATCATAATTAATTAGCATTTTCGCACGTTCGCGTGAAAAAATGCGGGCTTAGTCACGCTACTGGCAGACGTAAACAAATCTATATAAGATAAGAGAATGCTATTTTTGTATGTATTTGAAAGGACCAATTTACAATTCGTCACCGCGGTGCTTGTAAATCATTGTCAACGTGGGTTGCGGGGTCGTGCTTAAAGTCGCATGTATTTTTGGGTCGAATATGATCATTGAAAAGGAAAAAAGTGTAATAATAACTATTTGAGATTTAAACGCATTACTTTGGGGTGGAAAGATTCTTAACTGATTTTCATGGTTTATTGATTGGAATCGCCCTTGCGGGTGAGTGGATAGATATACGACTCACGAGCCGAGGGTCACGGGTTCAAGCCCCGTGCTGGTCGCAAATTTTACAAATGTTTGTTCATTTGTATTGTTGAGCTAATAATTAACAACTATTACTCGTAAAAAATGAATGTTAGGAAAATCTTCATGATAGATAGAAGATATGCCCATATGCTCCATCTCGGAGCGTATATGGAATTTAATAAAAAAATGATTGAAAAACGATATTTACCAGAAGTCACTTGAAACGTTCCTATATACTTTTTAGTACTGTAAGGGTATATATACTCAATAAAAAGCAGCATACATCGCGGTTTACTTGTCAACCTTGCTACTCCTCTTTTGATAAAAAACTGAAATTAATAAGTTTCAGCAACAGATTTAAAATTGAACAAGTGCATTCAGTTCTCTTTTGAATTTTGTGTCGTGCACAGTGAAAGTATATAGTACACTTCATATTTTACGAGTAATAGGCCACCATCACGAATTTTAGCATCAAATTACATGAAGTATTTAAAATCTTCGTCATCTCTGCTGTATAGTATAATATGTATGTTTAGTCAACTAACGAATTGCTTCGGTATAAAACACAAAAAATTAACTATTAGAGAAGAAATTAATAACGCACACCGATGAAATATAACTTCAAAGTATATGCACAAATGTGATATGAATTTTACTGTATTCTATAATAATTAAGTGTGATATTTTATGCACTATTCAACGAGAAGGCGAACAACTATTGTATTCAGCTAATATTGATTATCCGCATATATTAAATGATGAAATTTGCTCGAATATTTCTAGTCATTTACGTATGAATACTTCTAACGTTAAAATGTTCACGATTTTTTTTTATATATTATGAGATTAATTTAAAATACAACAGCCATAGAGTCTGTTTTAATTAATAAAAAAATCTAAATGTAAAATTTTTGTATTAAAATGGCGCAAAAATGGGTTTCCACATAGTTCAAAATATCAAAGTATTATCTAATTATACCAATGTAGTAACAAACTGATTTACAAGTATAAATAATGCGATTTAAAAGCAATTATCAAACAAGATACTTTTCGCGTGAAAAAGAAAGTAAAAATCTGAAACAAAAGAATGTTCGATCATGACAGCGAAATGATATAAAAAATATCTATTATTTTAAAATAAAACAATATTATTTACAAACATATGAATATTAAAAGAAATGCGACTGTAATTATGTTTTGTTAAAAACCGGGCTACAACAAAAAGAATTATTAAAATGTTTAAATTGCTCAATTCAATTCGTAAAAATGACAATCATTGAAGAAAAAAATCACAAAACACATTTTGCGTAAAAAATATTAAGAAGAACAGAAACAATTTTCAAGATTAAAGTAGTAAAACAGTATCAAAAACAAACGAATATCGAATTAAAAAGTGCTGCCAACATAATATATTTATAAGCAAGGCATTTTTAAATTTAGAATTAAGTCATACTTCTACGATCCCATGCATATGTATGCATTTTGTATTCACGGAGAGATGTAATAATGCACTCACGCCTATTGCAAAATTATATAATTATAAAATACGTCCATTAAAAACAAAGAATGTGCGTACCGCATAGATAAATCTTCACGCATGTAATTAATAAAAAAAAAACAGCACGATAATGTAACCATTGCCAAGTGCAATGTTATGCAATTAAATGCAACCGCATAATAAACCAGCTACGCGCCGCTTTCGTAAAAGGAAAACAAGTTGAAAAGTTGAACATTATTATTGCACTCGCCTTTGGTTAGAAATAACTAAAATGCGAAAAAAAAGAAAGACATTGAAATGCGGTTCCAAAGGCTCGCTTGCATTCTTTATCTAAGGTTTGCCATCGGGCAGCACGTCTTGTTATGGTACAAACTGGTACCGACAGGACATCCGAGGATACAGAACTCGTTTCGCCAAAGACCGGATACTGGTTGTTGCCCTTACCTCGCGCAAACGAAAAGAAATCGAGCTTTGTAATTTATTATTTACATCACTGCGAGCCTTATACGGAGCTTCGGAGAATAATATTACGAGAGCTTTTAGTTTTATGTTACGTATTCATGAATATCTTTTGCTACGAGTATATGAAGATTGAATCGAAAAAAGACTTGGTGATATCTTGTGGACAATTTCAATTAAGAAAAAAAAGATTATTTTAATTTCATTTACTTAAAAGAGTTTAAAGCTGTTTGAATTAGCACGCTGCTGTCTAAAGTGATAATGATGTCAAAATAGCTCGCAGATTTTTTGATAGTTATTAAAAATAAAATAAAATTGCAATTTATTAAGTATATAGCAACTCAATTACTATTAATAATTTTACATGCAGATTTTTCAAGAAGAATAGTATTTTTCGATAAATTGTAAATACAATATGTCAATTTAAAGGAGAAAAGTTTCTAGAAACGTAGATTATGAATGAACTCAAAATTTTCCGATGTACTTTGCGAAATTAAGTTAAATTTTTGGGTTCTGTGGCCAATGAAAGTAGTAGCCGTGCATAATTCAACCTATTCGGCGTGGTTCATTTGCTAGTATGGACGAGTAGCGATATATGCTAACACACAATGCAAATTTTTCATATGAACATCATCCACGAGAAAGTACAAAACATCAATAGGTGATCATGTGACACAAAAATGAATAAATAGATTTTTTCGTCAATTTGATTATATTAACATAAAATACTTTTAGTAAAAAACGAATTTAATAAACGTAAATTATCAACGTACTCCTACACATGCATATTAGTCCGTTGAATCGAGGTTTTATTATACGACTTTATATAATAATTTGATAACATACGAATTCGGTAAGGAAAATATAGTCAATACCGTTATGAATTATGTTTTTACGTGAAAAAGTCTAAATAATCGCAAATTTGGCGTACAAAATGCTATTCCCTCGTCTCCGGGCAGTAAAAATGGGCAAGCCAATAAATATTGTAGTATATTTCATGCGCCATATCCTTCGTATTGACGTGCAACTGTTATACGAGTAAATAGATTTTTTAAATTCACGCTTCTTTGCCAGTATGGCGGAAAAAGAGTAAAATTTTCTCGCCTCATTCCGGACGTAATGTACGCTAATTAGTGGCATTATCATATGTGTGCAACGCCTGATTCGAACTCATTATCAATATTGTCTCGTAAAACTGAGATCATTGACATAAATTTTGAAAAACATGCACGGATATAAATAAATCTCAAGATTACAGATCGAGTTCAGACAAAAAAATATGTCAAGGACGTTTTTGTTTAAATATTATTATCATATACAATATGAATATCGATTGATATTAAAACCGCGAAGGTCAATTTTCAAATGTGAAAACATAAATTAATTATAATTTTGTGTTCCGTTTAAGGGGTTTGTACAATGTTCCAAACATTATTTTAATTGTAGATAATAGATTGGGAATAATATATTTATTTGAATTTATATTAAACTCATGTAGAATTATAACTGAATAAACGGCTTTAAAAGAAGAAGATAACTTATAAATATTATGTAATGGTCGATTAAATAACAAAGAATGTAATAATATTTCTAAAACATTTGATACATCACTGTCACATAATGAGTAAAATACTCGTTCTATATACGTATGAAGTGGGGAATAATTATAGTAAGTTTTTAATGACAAGTAAATTATTGTACGTACAGTGAGTATGAATCAGAGGCGTAGCTACTTCTTAGCGATCTCATGCAAAGCATGAGGGCCCAGCCAGACGGGGGCCTTTATTTAATGTACGCTCAATATGAGATAACAAATTCATCATTGCTTAGAAGGGCTTTGCATAACTTTTACACGTGTGCCTTTTAGATGTACTGATATATTGTCAATTCAATTGAGATGTGATACTTCTTAACCTGAAGGGCTTTTACGTAATTCTTACATGAGTGACCATTACTTATAACGACGCCACTGGTGTGAATTATACATCTTGATGCTTTGCGTTTTGTAACAAAGCACGACTGAAAGATTAATGTGGAATTTTATAGCATGATTGTATTTCTGAAGATGAGCATTTTATTACGCAAAATTGCGGATTAATAAAAACCGTTTATTATGTATTGTATTTCAAGAACGACCTCCGCGAGGCAACTTCAATTACTTGATTATTTGTAATAATGTTGGAAGATAAGCGAGTATACACGCATATGTTTATATTACGTAAAAGCTTTGAAGCATTACAATACGACATAACTCATCATATGGAAACAGAGTACGATCTTGGTAATTGAGACTAAGGACATAAAAGATCACTGATATTGTACATATATTGAAAACAATATATGATGGTAATAACATTCATGATCGGCCACGGTTATAGCGAGCATGCTTAACGTATTTTAAATTAAAAAAAAAACAATTACTGAATTATTAAATTAGACAACAATTAAAATAATAGAATAGCCTCTGGCATATGATTATGAGGGACTAATAAGATGGTCTTCCCAGTGCATATTCATCCATTTTGCAATATTTATGGTCTATATTCCTTATTTTAGACATTTAATAATTTCTCAAATCTCACAGTCATTTTAGAAAAAAATTAATTAAACTCGAACACTTCTGTAAAAAACACATGTCAATCAACAAACAAAAGTGTCTCTTTATTCGCAAAAAATCGAACAGTTTCGTCAAATTGTAGTGTTCGATAATTCGCGGTATCAAAACATATACTAAACATCGTCTAAGCTATTAATAATGCAAAAGACCTTATAGTGATTTTATGTAATAAATACTCATTTACATGACGGAGTTTTTTCATCGTTGATTGCAGTCCATACTAATCAAATCAGCATTAATAAAAAATACGTGCCTAGTTACAACATACATAACTTTGATATAACGAGTAATGGGTAAAGCTAGCAAATGAAGTCAGTCCCCCTTCGCTCGACAAGCATTAAATTCAAGTGATTTTTCAAACAGAATATGAAGTAATAGAAAAATCTTTGTTAATATTTTAGAATGAAAACTTTCGTCGAAATAAAAACACGCTATATAAAAAGAGAGTGCAACTTAGTCATTAAAACGAACACGCGAATTGGACTGTGGGTAATGTCAGTATTGCAAGCAATCATAATTAATTCTAAATATGTTCACAACTAACTAAATGTGGTTCTGATCGTATGAAATGTTAAAATTTAGTGAGTCACTAGAATAGTATTGAATGGTAGCTTTTCAAAGCACTCGGCATACGTTACGAAATATTTCCGTATCATAATAAATAATCTTCGGCTGCCGATTGTTGCCATATTGGCAAGTAAACAAAAGGGACTTGAACGAAAGTGAAGTTGAATAAAAGAGTATCTCGAGAAATAATAATAATAACAGCGCGCTTTCTTGCAGTTGTGTGGTTGTTACACGGGCGATGCATCGGGGTGCACCCGAGGGCAAGACCAGTACATATTGCATTATTCTTTTATAAAATACAGGTATTGGGCGCTTCGAGGCAGGGTTTGCGAAAGTTACGCGTGAGATGGGCTCACTTGACAGCTGTGTTGTTGACTACTATTTTGAAATAAGAACGCAAAGAAAACAAAATAATATTTTTCATACGAAATGTATTTTGCAAGCAGTATATTAGGGACGTAGTGGACAATGACATATGTACATGAAATAGAATTTTTACAAATTAAACAATTGTAATTGTTAGTTACTATTGAAAATATATTCTTTCAATAGAATTAAATGAGTGATTATTCCCATTGTCATTTTTCTTATCTGAATATTTCTATTCTCGCTTATATACGATTATATATACTCGTATATTACATATTCTGGATCTCTTCTGGTCATATTTGGTGTTAAACTTTCGTATACTATTTCGAAATTCATACTATTGTTAAGGGAGTGTTACTGTCCAATACATTTTAGACATCTTTTTAACTTACTTGGTTTATATAATACGGTCAAAATATGCACAATTATATCGACCAAGTTTAGGTAATAGGACGTAACCCTCAGTTTTTTGAAAAGTGCTTTAATTTGAGGATCACAATATACGACAACAAAATACGCGTTTTGTCAAAAGGAATTAAGCCAAAAATGCCGAATTATTATTGAAATTCAGCTTTAGGTTTTAAAAAAAGAACGATCTACTAAATTCGCATGGAAAGGGGAAAAAAGCTATAAACGTCAATTTTAATGATTTCTCTTTAATAAAAACCAATTGATTGATCATCATGGACTTCAAAATTTGTGTTAATGTGACTTTGACTAAAAATCATTGAAACACGTTTTTTGTATCTTCTGTAAAAAAATATGTGAGGGTTACTCCCATTTTCCTAAGCACGGTCGATGTAACTACGAACAATGGTAAATTATAATGTATTTCAAAATGTAATATTAACTACTTTCATTTTTTTGTAAAAGCCATTATATTTAAATGATGACATAGTTTTTCATGATTATTTCTACAATTAGGACCAGTTTCATATGTAACAAAACAGAATTCATTTGAAAAAGTTTTCAAGCAGTAAGATTAATGACATAATAATTTGATGTTCTCGCTATCATGTGCACATAAGAAAGATATTTCGGAACATTTTTAAGCGTTAAACAACAATAAATGACAGGTGTGAATATTAAAACAGTTTGATATATTAATCAATATATTCTGAATTATAAATCCTTGTCTAAGTTCTTGGAGACTTGGATGAACCTTACCAACCAAGACGTGTTGTTATCTAACCTGAGAGACTGCTGGCCAGCCGGTTTCGCTCATAATGCCCGATCATCATCGGCCAACATTGCATGTATCTTTCCGGGCACTTCTTCTGCCAAGAGCATAATGTTAATTGATTGCAGATTCAGAAGCATGCGCAAGTGCGTGACCAGAATACCTCAAGTACATCGTCTGTATAAAAGACGAAGAATCTATTGGAGGTTAAGGTGTATTAACATATTAATATTCAAGCCTCGTAACTAATACATCGATGCGAATTAGATTAGTTGTCATTTAAATATTGAATGTTTTACTTCTATTATTCTGCCATTTATTCCACTATCAAAAATACATTATTCGAAGCTTAGCTTCGACATATAATACAATAAATCTTCATATCGTCGATATACTGCCAAAAGGCGATAACTAAAAATTACTATTTTCGAGAAAAATTATTCTTAAGTTTGAGTTTTTACATACATTTAACGGTAATATGTTAGAACAACTGGGAGTGAAGTCTTCTTGATATTTTTTGGAATTAGAATATACCTAGAAACACTTAATCTAATCAGCCAAATAGGCCTTAGCTAATGTATTTTGTCGATAGTAAAATATTCAATACCGATTTAATAGATAGTAACGTTTAAAAATTACAGATGAAGTACAAGGAATATGGCTAAGCTTGTTTTACCAAATGAAAGAGCGTGCGAAAATATACCAAATTGCATTATTAGATCGAAACGGTAATTTTTCGACTAATCGCCTTTTGCCAGTATAATGACGATATTATCACGAGATCTTTGACGTAAATCACATTGTACACTTGGCCTTAGGGCCGTCTGCGAAAGAGATAAGATAATACCATCGAGAGGAATGCAGACGAACTTTGTTGAGGAAATTAAAAAAATACCGTAGGATAGTTCTGCAGTAAACCTGAGTGGAATTTATATGTAAAGAGATGATATTGAGATGTTTTTAAAAGAAAGACAATACGCAAACGAATTATTTATAGTTAATTGCTTTTATAACGTATTCGAACCATAGAGTAAGGATTCAAGCAGAAGTAAATTGCAGTCAATTGTAATGCGCGTGTCGTATTTGTATCGTATGTACGTGTGATTCGCGATCGATTCCGCGTGTGGTCAGATTGAGTAAAAAAAAATACATACGCACATGACGTGACATTGCAGTTTTAAATCGCTGCTATCTTCGTATGAGATTGCGTCGAAATGTTTAGTGAAAAAATTTGCATGTCTGGCATTTCATTAGACGATTGTCGGGAATCGTGACCTGTCGATAAAACAGTTAACTGTTCTTTTATTTTTCAATCTATTGAAATTTTATTTATAGCGATTAGTTTTCTCAATATTCGAACAAGGACGCGTCAAAATATATAATATAATATATGTATATAAAACAAAGAGTTTGCGCATTCGCAAAATAAATATAGGTATATCTAAATATTAAGTAATTATTGATATCAATTGCTTAGAGGAAAATACACAATTATTCAAATAACTTCGAAAAACTTTATCTTACTTATACAAACAGGAAACATGTTATACAGTACAATTCCGATAATTCGCATTCCGTTAATTCGTAAATATCATTTATTCGTAACAAACTGTAGGTCCCTTCAGAAAATCGCGGTAATTCGTAAAAAACAATGCATTTTGGTTGGTTTCTTCTCAAAACTACCCAAGCGTCTTATCATTTGTAATTCTCCAGGTAAAGAATCCCGTTTATTCGTATAAAATAAGACACAACTACAACTTCTGTGAATTCGGTTTGCTTACATTTTATTGCTTCTAAGATTAGGACCATTGACAATGCTATAGATAGCCGTCGTAATCAAAATTAATTTACATCGTTTTAATATATAATTTTATATACATTCGTGTATTTCATATTTTGTAATAAACTCGTAATTTTATGTTTTTTGCCCTCGATTACTCATAATCCAGCTTATTTTTAAATCCGTATAATTCGTAATTAGCCCGAGGTCCCATGGCACTACGAATTATCGGGACTATTTTGTATTACAAACCATGGAGTGCCTTTTTTGTGAATACACATCTAAAACTGGAAATATGGACGTATAAAGTATTTTTTATATGACAAATGAGAAATAGCTAAATAATTACAGCATCGTTAGACAATATGCAAACGAGACTCGACATTTTATTTCTCTTTCGCAAGATATTCATTTGTTAATTTAGACTATTTGACATATGAAGAAACAATAAATTATGGAAGATATCAATTGAGGTATAAACCGCGCAACGAAAGACATCGCACGTTACATGATAATTTGACACTAGCCGTGGTGGCATTGTCAGTTAATAGAAAAATTGGCGTTGCACCGAGTGATCCAGAAAGTGAAGACTTAAGTTCCCATTCAGTGATAAAGTCTATATTGACTATTGTAAACGATCATGCTTTGTAACATTGGCCTTCCAAGTACATGGTAACCGCAAATAAACACGCGAATACGTACATCATGTTCGCGTTGTATGATAATCTGTAATATTCATCGAGACTGAAAGAAAACACGCGAGTTGATATAGAAATCAAGAGTGGAGTTATTTTCAGATGAATTTGTGATAACATTCGAACAAAACAATATTTCAACCACTTATAATAAAAGAAAAGAAAATTAACCTAAATCATTCCGATTTCTTACCATAAATAAACAAAACAATTGCATTTTTTCCCAATTTATCTGTTAGAGATGTCATTCTCATTATTACTCCAAAATATATTTGAATTCCGAAGCGACGATCTGTCAAAAATAACCATAAACAAAATAAAAGAAAGTACTGTTCCATTTTTGATTAAGTATAGCATTTTACGAACACATCGTTCTAATACAATTTCAATACAATACAAATGATTTTTCCAAGGAAAAAAACCTCTTTAATATTAAAGACTGTCATATATGTTATTTGGCAGTTGATTTTATATTTATCGTAAACAATCAGATATACTCGTAACTGTAAAATATAATAAAATTTACTAACCATAATAATTATTATCATTGTGTTTTTTTTTTGTTTTATCATCGATACGCCATGCGTAATAATATATTGTACAATTTATTATTGTTTCATTACAAAAAAAATATGGACATGTTTGTTAGTCTTGTAGGATGAATAAATGTAATTTGTAATTAGTAAAGAAAGTGTAAGTACATTATTGAATATAAGTGATTCGCAGAGAGCGAGAGGTCAGCTGTCACGTGGATTCACTTCAAACTAAATTATATCGTTTAGTCTTCAAATTTAAATCGCCGAGGACCTCCACACGACGAAACAGGTCTCGAGTCGTGTCAATTGAACGCTGACCGGCCGGCTGTCATTATCTGTTCTGTTATTGCTCATATCCGTCGTCTATGTCAGAGATCCCTCGGCGAACAAAATAATAACCGCAGCTTTTATATTTTACAGAATGAAGCTGCCAATTTTGGTACTCGCTCTGTTGGCGTCGGCCTATGCCATGCCCTTAGCTGAGAACGAAGCGCCCGCTATCAATGATGGATATTCATCTGTCTCCACTGCTGCCGAAGAGAAAGCCCCAGAAGTCGTTGCTAAAGCTACTGAACCAGCTGTCGTCCCAGAAGTACCGGCTCCCGCACAACCCGCTGCCGATGTGCCAGCTGTTGTGCACGAGAAACCATTGATCACGGAAAATATTGTCGAAGATAGAGTACCAGAAAAGGAGGCTGTAAAACCCGCTGAAGAAAAACCAGTCGATGAACCCAAGCCTGAAGTAAAGATTGCCGCTAAAGAACTCACCCCCGAGAAACCTGTGGACGTAGTAGCCGCCGCAAAAGAATCAGTCGCGATCGCTGAAGAATCAGTACCAGACCTTAAATCGGTTATTCCTCTAAAGCCTGAACCTGTTGAGATTCCGGTTCCCGAGAAAAAGATCGACTTGGTTCCCGAACCAGCTTCAAAGGAAGCTCCCATCGTCGAACCTGTACCAGTTGTTGCTCCAGTACCCGCCCCTGCTCCAATCGTTCCCGAAGTTGCCTCAGCACCCGTTGTCGAGAAGAGAGAAGTAGAAGAGAAGGTTGCAGATGAGATTGTAGCACCAGTTCAAAAAGTAGAAGAGCCTGTTGCAAAGCCCGAAGAAAAGAAGCCTGAAGAGCCAGCTAAACCAGTAGTTCCCGTTGTCGAGAGCCCCGCTCCAGTCAAAGATGAGGCTGTTAAAGAAGAAGTAGTAAAGCCAGTACCAGAAGTTCCCGCACCTAAAGCAGTTCCTGCCGCAGTAGCCGCTGAAGAGCCTGTCAGAGTTGTCAGAGATACTGAAGAAGAGAAGAAAGCCGATGCTCCAAAAGAAAACGCTCCTGCTGCAGCACCAGCTCCCGTTCCCGAAGTTCCCGCCGTTATCGCCGCAAAACCCGAGGAAAAAGAGAAAGAAGCTAAATCACAAGAACCCGCTAAAGTGGAAGAGCCAATTAAGGAAAAACCAGTCGCAGTACCCGCCGGTGATGAATCTTCAGAAAGCAAGCCCGTCGATGTCGCCCCTGTAAAACGGGACGCGTCCGCTGAATCTCATGAAGCAGCTGCTCCTGCAGTTCTCGCTAACGTTGCCCCTGTCGCCCCCGTTGCAGCACCACAACCACAAGCCGATGAACCCAAATCTGTAGAGAGCTCAGAAGAAAAATCCGCGAGCGCAGAAGACAAAAGCAACGAATCGGTCGCGAAAGAGTCGCCTAAAGCAGAATCCGATGAAGCAAAATCTGACGAGAAATCACAGGAAGCCGCGTCAGAAGAGAAGAGATCCTAAGCGGTCGGAGGAGGATCGTCAGAGCGCGGGCGCGTCTGGCGCTTCGGCAGCGGCGAGGGGCTCCCCGCGGCGCCGCAGCCCCACCTACTTAACCCGCGTGACGCGGGGGGGCGGATTCCCCGCGGCCGACCCACCCGACGCGCTCAACGCTTCGAGTCATTTAAGTAAGAAAAAAAACAACACAGGTTCATTCAGCGCTAAATTGATTCGGTAACACTGTTGAGAACCGAAGGATCATCTGTGAAATGCAAGATTGCAGCATTTTAAAAACAGTCCCTGTCAAATATAAATCGTATCTAGTTAGTTTTACTTTTAATAGTTTAAAGATTTGATTACGACAAGGTGCGTTGGGTTTTCGTTTGTTTCGTCACATTTTTTTATAATGTGTTTATCATTAAATGGTTGCCATGTTAGATTTCATTTCTCCGTCGTTTCTCAAAAGTGTTTCCATTAATTCTAGAATATTTTGGTAAATCGGAGGTGACGATTTTACCGCGGACTGAATCGCGACGTATGAATCGATAATGCAAAGTAATTGTGAATGTTGTCACGATTACGCAATTACAGTGTGATTGGTCGGTTGTGTGAGAGTGAGAATGAGAATTTGGTGATGATAATAATATTCATTTCTTTCGATTGCCCCCCTCCCCCGGGCCCCGTTCATTTCACTCATTATCGTTGTCATTTCAAATTAAATTAATTTAGAGAAAGAAAAGTTGCACGCTGTGTTGCGACTATTTCCAGTGTAAGTTAAACTAAGAGAAAACTTGCAATAAAATACGTTTTATAAATTATAAAAAAAATTGTTTTCATTCTTTATATTTTTCTTCGCTAATAATGTATTTTATCCATTCCATCTTCCCTTATCCATAATGAATAAATTAACCTTTTGCACACCGTATCCAGGAATCCAAGTTATTATTTTTCCGTACTATAAATCATACTTAGCAAATGGATCTCTACAACTACATACAACATGGAATTGTTTCGACAGTTTTTTGCGAGTAATAATTGTCAATTATTGCCTTAACATGAAACAAACCTATGCAGCTTTTGCCAGCAATGTGATTTGAAGCCGCAACTCTGGGCTTGTGAAACAGATACGCAACCCATTCATTCTCCTACGAGAGCGACACACGTTCATTTATATTGTGGTATTTTTGTCAGTAAGAACTTTCGTAATGACGCGCATGGCATTGTTTGACATGTGTTTGATCTATCCTATCTTTTTATGAAAGAGTATCTACGGATGCAGCATTCAAAAGATGAAAATTAAAAACGGAAATTGCCGGGTCCGTATGCGAGAAGCCGTATGAGTTGAAACAACAAAAATTCAACAATGTAAATCATCTAATACGACATGATTTGCTTTCTAGCTCTCATTTAAAAAAAAAATTACGTGAACTGGCAAAGAGAAAAAAATAGGAATAGTTAATGCTTCCTCACTGAAAAACACAAGTTTTTCATTTTCACAGTTCAATTTCTATGAGTTCATAACGCTATGTACTGATCATGACGGTAAAAAGGCCGTGCAGTTATCGAAAATAAAATATTCCTGAGAATACTTGGAACAGTTAAAGAATCCCAAGTACTTCGCATCCGTAGTGATGCTGACCATCGCGATCGATTTAGTTCTAACATTATTAATATCTTAAAAGCAACGAAACTCAGACGGGCCTGTTATGGATGTCAGGTGGGATTAATATAGATTTTTCATGAAGGTATTTGAAGAAACTCTAGGAGGCACACGCCATTTGGCCGCCCCATAAAGATATAGGCGGATATAACCATGAGAAATATGTACTCAAATGTTGAGTGTAGTTGTCTACAGAGTAAAGCGAGAGAGAGAGAGAGAGCTAGAGACGAAGAAGTCAGGACGTTGACCCGAACGGATCGTAGCGCCATTTAACAACAATAATTCTCAAAATGATACATACGCTTAACATCTTTGTCCATTGAATACTTTTGTTTTACAATATTATAAAGTATTGCTATTTAGTGAAATAGCTTTGTGCAGTACTATTCATTTATCTGTGCACGTAGTCCTATATGTGCAGGAGCTCATACAAATACAGTTTTAATTTATTTAACAGTAGTGGGTCGACTACCTCCGTATTAGGACGTGTTTTCATCGGTATGTCGTGTTAGTACAGGAATAACGTAAATAAAATATTTAATATAGGGTTTTCCAATAAGAGGTGTTATTTTGATATTCAAAGAAAATGCCATTTTTTGAGATAAATGATCGCATGTG
>JAPMAG010000347.1:0-12304 GCA_036584685.1 Rhyacophila sp. Rhy_31_5 | reverse complement strand
ATATAACGTTCTCATGATGCAAACCACGTAGTAACAGTATTCTTCAGCTCGTCGTCGTCTGAACGTTGTTGAACTGCTGACCAGCAAGAAGCGATTTTAGGCCGAGAAACAAATGGACACAACTTGGTGCTAAGTCTAGAGTCTAGACTGTAAAGTGGATGATTAAACTGAACTCAGCACTGTCCCAAAGAGTCGTTGTGTCACAAACGCCGTGTGTGGACGGGCATCGTCATGTAACTTTGAATGGCCGAAAAAATACTTCGCTGTGCTAAAATTTCGAATATATATTTAGTATAAATTATATAAAATTACAAATATTGATCGATCATATTATATGGATAATTAAGCACATTTATATAAAGTGACATCCGACTCACGAGCCGAGAGTCACGGGTTCGAGGCCAGTCCTGGTCGCAGAATAGTTGAGAAATGGTTGAGCTAATAATTAACAACTATTACTCGTAAAAAATGAATGTTAGGCAAATCTTCATACTATGAACAACCTATATGCTCCATTTCGGAGCGTATATGAAATTTAAATGTATTTATATTTATTTATTTAAGGCCGGCTTCGTTCAATTGTTATATATATAAGGGAAATAATCGTAAATGTAAAAACTGTGTTATTATTTCAATATAATAGCTTTTCATCAAGGATTGATAGTGAATAAAATGATTTATACTGAAATTTTCGTTACTATAGAATTCGTTATTACGGGATTTAACCTGTATATTATACGACACACGCAATGCGTAACTTCTCATCAGTGTAAAATTTAGATAGCATATTATAAGCATTGTATCTGACCATTTCACTTTCACGACCGTGAAAAGACCAATTGGGCAATAATTTTGCCAATCTTCTAAAACATCTGTTCACTTACATTATGTAATATGAATCACTGGATCATTTTAAATATTTCCTTTGATTATTCAAGCACTTTATGTAGTGTCGGAAAAGCGCATAGTTTATTTCATATTTGCGTTTCTTCAAGATATTAATTGTTATTTAATCTCTTCCTGGAAATATCAAGTTAATGCGAGGTATTTTTTCATGTAATAAGCCTACGATATTATTATACTACTCTTTATAACTATAATGAACAAATTTTGTATATTGTCCTAAAAACTTTTTACTCTATGAATAAAACGTAATCACAAATGATTGGCCCATATGGCTTTTTCATAACGAAAAATTGTCGACAGTAATAATAAAGACCTTCCAACATGTCTTATATCACGAAATAAGATTTGAAATTAGCATTATCATTTAAAATTTTCGCGCTTAAAAATATCTTAGTTTTCAGGAAGTCAAAGAAATTCTTCAATTGTTTCATAAAAATATTTCAGTCATTGGCAGAGTTTTGATGCCAACGTCGCGCAGATAAATATAGGATGGTGTAGCAACGCACCTGTAATACTCATGTTATATCGGACAAGCAACTTCTCTAATACTTAGTAACATTTTTTTATGATTGTTCTTAATAATATGTATATTAGTTTATAAGTTTATATATCGTGGGTGAATGAATAGCAATTCCGACTCGAGAGCCAAGGGTCTAGAGCTCAAATCCCATAACTGGCAAAACTTGTACAGGTTTTATCACGTGTATTTGAAACAAGGACACGGATCAAATTGGTTGAGCTAGTAACTGACAACTATTACTCGTAAAAAAATCTGTCTAAACAATCTCTACATTGTGGAGCTCAATATGCTTCGTTTCAGAGCGATGTTTGAAAGAAGCTTGCATTATACATGCAGAAGTTATGTTATCTAAATTTGATGTTTTGTATATTTTTTAATATTGTTTGATTAGGCTGAAATACTGAATTTGTTGTCCATTAAACTATTTCTATGACACTATAAATACACGAAATAAAATAGGCACTAAGTACCAAAAATCTGAATGTTAGATACAAGGGTTTTAATGACTAATTTGTTTATTTTTGATATTTATTTGGTTTAGGGTTATATACACCTTTTCCTAAAACATAAAGTCATACAATTTTAAAAAAATCACTTGACGCCATTAAAATTTGTCACACGAACCGCAAAAATATAATATACGTAAATAGTACACGTAAAACCACAGGTGTCATACTGGATAAGTAAAAAATTATATTAAATTGCTTCACAAAAACTTCATCGTTATTTTTAATCTTATTTCCGTGTCATTCGTGTTTTATATTTTCTATTATTTATGTTGATATCCTAATTATTGTAATGTTCATTTTATTAAGCATTATATCATAATGGGGACTAATTTCAAACAATGTTCTGCAAGATGACAGGAAGCGACAATGAAGAGTAATAAAGAGGAAATTAAGCGTATTTTGCAACTATGAAAACATACTTTCTTAATTAATATATAATATAAATCCTGATGCGGAGCAACGCTATCGAACAAAGTTTTATATATGTAGTTTCTTCTACAAAATATATTTTTAACCCAAGACCAGTTTTGCATGTGACAAAAGAAACCGGTCTTCATTTATATATATATATATATATAACTGTGTTGTGTGTTCTATTTGAAACAACCCATACACAATTTCTTTATTATTTCAAGCAAAAATAATATTTTTTAGTACTTCAAATGTAATCCAAAATGTTGCAACATTTTTACGATGTCAAAAATAACTATAAACCTGATACCGACAACGTTTATTATTTTAATTGTGTCTTAGATACAAATAAATATGTACGGGACACATTTCTTTCTAAGACTATGGCCTCAGTTCACGCTGTGTATTTACTGGGTGGCTTCAGTAAATGCACAGCATTTGAGTATTTTTTCAAGTGACATCACGTACGTTTGAGGTTTTAGTTACGTCACAAAATTATTTCTAATATTCTCTTAAGTCTGTCGTACTGATATTTATTTCTTTTTTAGTTGAGTGAGACAGAGACGTGCGTGTGAAGATATAACAATCTATAATAATGATTGACACCATACGGGAGAGCTTTATCAAACCCATTCTCACGGCTTCCAGACACAATCGTGTCAATCGCTTAATTCGATCAATCGTTGCAAGGAAACTTGTCCACTTGTGCAAATAATTGCTATTATATTGCGAATAACGAGTGCCGTGATTCAGTTTGAATCGACTGAAGCGATAAATCATCCACGACCTACAAGAACCGTCGATATTGGTAATAAAATTAAATGACATGATGTTCATACAGTTAATTCGATCTTTTAAATGATAGTAAATAACCATACGTACATGCACACACATCTGAGCAATACTAGCAATTTTATAAACAATCTAAATGAGTTAAAATTGGAGCAAGTTCTTATAAAAAAAACAAATAGAAAATATATTATTTCTCCTTTTCTTCATTGCGTATAATAATACTCTGAAAACGAAGACGTCTGCTCACGATAATTTAAGAAAACATTAACTGGCCCAAATTCTTCCACCCATGAATGTTTGGCCGCAAAAATCAAAAGTACATTCTTAGGTTTTATTAACACATAGACAACGGGTAACGCATGTGTGCGCGTTTTGATATCAGTACCCTGAGATGGAATTAGTATTTTATTTTTCAGTACAAAACATTTCAGTTATTGTTTTTATTTTAATTTGTCTTGGCGCGCATACGTCATGATAAAACATTCCATTGCTTGTCTGTTAGGAAATATTTATTTAATATTTTCATATTTATTTCATTTTTTTTGCAATGTATATTCAATTATGAATTATGTTTACTACTTATCATGGAACTTATTTTTATAAATAAAGCCTTACATTTCATCAAACACCAAAAGATTTTTTCCATGTGTGGACTGCCAATAAGTTAACACGAGGCCAACATAATCTTAGAGTTATTATTTCGTGAAATTATGAGTAAGGAGAGTGGTAATTTTCTCTTATATAAATATAACCAATAACTATAAAACCAATCACATTTAATTGTATTTGAATATGCAATAAACAACATACAGTAATTGTAATTTGATACTGATTTGATCTCAGAATATTATTTTGTTTTAATTTACAAAAAACTCTCCAGTCTGAATAAAACTTAACGAGAGAGCTCTTTCACCTACATCTGGCTTTATTAACCAGAATATAAACATGTATTTCAAAACATCAGCAATATGTCATATTTTGTATTATTCACATAATACATCCACAAATACTACTTATTTCTCGTATCCTGACAAAATATTGATCTTTGTGTATTAACTAATAGATTAAACCCCGGTAGGTAGAGTGTAAATATGTAAATATTTAAGTATGTAATATTATTTCCGTAATAGGATTACATTGATTTTGTTTCAATTAAAGCGATTTTTTCATTTTACAGCATCTGGTGGTGATTAAACTGTTTCCATTGAAACGACTACGCATCAATGAACATACTCACTAATTACGACTACTTACCTCATGAATCATACCACTATTTTAGTAAGATATCGTTTTATACGTAACAGGTGTTACAGGTAAACGGCATACGCATTGTTTTATTATTATTGCTTCTAGCAAGACTCCGTCAGCTTAACATTTTTTTAAAAACAATTATGCGAAATAACCGTACAATGCGAACGAATCTTGTTAGTATAATATTCGTATGATGTGAGCTGTTGCGTATAATTTATTGGTGATTATTTTTTGTAGCATACGCACTTTAAAATATATACACAAAAATATATTTTGGTTTTAGTACTGTACAATTAATATTAATTATTACGATACAAACAATTTGCAGGTACATTGCGAACGAATAATAGGAAATCGTTCGTGGCATCAAATTTATGTAGATTTAAAACTCCGCTTCTTCCTTCAATATTCAAAAGATTCCAACCACCGTATTTGCAGATTGTCAAGGAATTCCATGAGTTTTATGTAACAAAATACTACAGTTACTAGATAGTAAATATTATGCATAATTAATACACATATTGTACGTTGCCATAAAAGAAAAACGTCACAGAAAGCTGTCTCTGGAAGTGAGGTGATTGCACGATAATACGCCAAACGCCGTGAATGCCGTTATTCACCAATGTGGCTTCCGAGAATTACATCACCCACCGTAGAGTACTGATCTAGCACCTGAGATTTTTTACTTTCTAAATTAAAATCGGATCTGAGTATGAGAAAATTTGCATTTCATGAAAAAAATATTTCGTCAGTTTTAAGCTATTTAATGGTACAAATTCAGATTATTTATTTGGTAAACTAGAAATGTTAATTAGTCGTTCTAAAAATATATCAAAATAAACTGTGACTATATCAAAGAATAAACATTATTGCCTGATTTTACTGCCTCTTTATTTATAGCAAGGACAGAAACTTTTAGACTTAAATAAAAATTAGACGTTATCATTTATCTCTTATTCGAAAACACTTGTCATTAAAGATTCCTTGCATGTTGAACGCCATAAATTAAAATTCCAATTTGATCACACTTAAGTCATAAAAACAACATATTAATACGACTAATATTTATAGCACTAAAATCAAATCATTGTTACTACAGTGAATGCACTATACAAGTTCTTGCATTAGCAATAAATTCTCGACATAATTTACTACTTTCGAGTAGTTTAAATGTATCAAATATTATTTTAAAACATATGGTTTATCTTTTTTTACCATATTCCATTCATTCAAAATTATGTGTTATATTATTTTTTATGAATAAAGTAATAAAAACAAGTACACCAAAATTACTAATGAGTGAGATATATATTTGACGCAGTATTGCAACTCTGTAATATTTTTGGTCGTAAGTCAAAGATGTCATAACTGATGAAATACCTTGCGCCCACATAAGTAAAATTTAATTATTTTGTATCACGAGTATTTGGCAAAATGTGAAATTGAATAAAACCCTAGACCCGGTTGCCTTATTTATTGTTACGTAGAAGACATATTATGCAAATTCATTTCTGTAAAAATATTGACTCGTTATTTAGAGAAATATTTCTATCAACTACAATATAATAATATTTATATACTGAATTGTAGCATTCTCACCTAATACGAGTATATTCGACTGATCTACTAATCGTTGCCATTGTTTTATTATAGACACAGCTATAATTAGATTACTAGTACTCGTAAATTTACGTTTCGTGATAGTAAGACAAATCGGAATATTCTTGAACAACCTTCTTACGCGTAAGGGATGACTTAAAAATTATTTATTATAACAAACACGTTTTATTGATAAATTATTTTCTGTGTTTAACGTTTACTAGTATATATCGTCGTCTTATTATTGGTGTATCGAATAGACCAAATGTCAAATGTTCAGGAGACGAAAACAAATTTCATTAGTTTATATATATTTAAATACTTGAATTTGAGCTGTTTTTTTAAAAGCATTATGATTGCTGTCTTATTTGAGAATAAAATTACAGTATATATAATAATGACAATACATATGTGAAAGTTTTCATTTAAAGCGTATTACGAGTGTGTATTATTTTTCGCATCATTTTTCAACCTGGGGGTCGTGATGAAGTATAAGAGGGGTCGCAATCTGTCCAAAAAAAGACCCATATACGAAAAATCGTTTTATTAATATAATCAAGTGTTACACAAATAATACAAGGTTTAAAATAAATAGTTCGTTTGTCGGTATTTGTGGCGAGTGTAAATACATTCTTTATAACGATAGTAATGTAAAACTTTAATAAAAATTACATTATTATAGTGAAGGTTTTTTTTACTTTTTGTGGAGTCGCAACACTAAAAAGGATGAGAAATGCTGATTTAAAACAATTTTGGAATAATTTTACTCGAAAACGTGGCGGCAAAAATTTCTGCATAATAATTGTCAAATTACTAGAATAATGTTTTCAAACAGTTGTGATTTCTATAACAATATATTTTGCTCTCAATATGTGGGAAGAAAGGTCAAGTCAGATGATCGCTAAGATAACCGTGTTGACCAAAATCAAGAGAAAATTTTACCTAATCAATTGTTTTACCAAAATGTTATAATCCATTTTATATACAATAAATACTAGCGATAATAATATTTACACAAGGTAAATTATTCATAGAACCCATCATATATTCATATAATATTTTTCAATGCCAATTACTTTGTACACGTAAGCAGAATCTGTGTACTAAGTGAAATTACAATCAGTGGCGTAGCTACTACAAAGCAAATTCATGCAAAGCATGCAAATGCAGTCCGCAAATGCCCCTTAAATCTTTGCTTGATGGCCCAGTATAAAAGGAGCTCCTTGCAAAAATTATTAAGCGTCGTTTATTAGTGAAACACCCTTCCTGAGTTTTAATAATGAGGACACAACTTTTGTACCTACGTCACTGATCACACAAAAGGTAATGTATTATATTAAAAATAACTTATACACACAGGATATACTCGTTATTTGTAGGTTTATAATCAAGGTAACATAAAATAATTTAATCATACTCGTTCGTACATAGGCTTGACAAACATATGTTGTGTTGTTTTTAAATTGAATGGCATTTTAATACTGGCAACATTTTAAATAAATATTATCTGGCACTAATGAAAATATTTTTACATCAATTTTAATGTTAAGTAATGTCAACAGCAATTTCCTCAAATTCCATGTTAAAGCAACTAAAATTATAAGAATTTGTAAATCAAGGAAATTGCCAATTGACAATTTGCAAAAAAATACGTAATGAAATATAAAAGATTCACAGATTTTTGCTCAGCCAACCGTGTTGTCTTGTAATTAGGTCTATGAGGTTTCTGGTTGATTGCATTTATTACATATTTTTTCTGACAAATAGCGATCGTTACTGTCAGATTTGTTTCATATATTTATATAGCAATAATACTATTTATTTCCATTATTTCCAATACTAATTGACTATTATAGTAAAATATAAACTAGTATTCATATTTTCTATTTTTCCATTAGTTTTTCTTCAAGTTCAATCAAAACACTTCAGTTGTAAGAAGTGTGGAATTGTCGAAGATCAGCCGAGTTCCCAATTTAGTATAATATTATATATTCTTTTCAACAATTAAATATCACGTGTTTAATCCATGCATATTAAAAAATGTTTTACTATAAAATGTTACAAAATTACTCCATACTATTAGTTAAATTGGGCTATTTCTAGTTATACACTTTATGGATAATTAAATGATTTCTTTTTCATTGCCACCAGCCCAAAAACAAAAATCTGTACATTTTATATTTGTTCTTTTTTTTAGAATTTGGATCCAATTTCAAATGGTCTACTATTTTTAGACGGTAGTCTAAAATTTCAGTTGTTGTCTGAAACATGATACATATATTATTAATATTAGGTAAATGACGTAAAATTGCATAATTGCTTCGACTAAGTGAAATAACAAATGTAGGTCAGATTTATTAAAATAATATCACAGAATCGCGATCTTAAAATATATTTTTTGAATCAAATAACTAAATGTTACTCACCATATTGTAATATGTATCAACAGCATAATTAATTGAATATTGTGTGGAAGATGATTATATCGTATTACATATCTTATGTGAAAAAATGACTTTACTTATAATCAGTATATTGTTTAATCTAGCTCTACAATAACCCTGAATCACAAAATTGGTGCCATTACGAGTAAGATAATTGATACGAATATTGTGTAAAGGCCTAAACTACCAAATCACATAGTGTATGATTATTGAAAGTTTCCAATAGAAGACTCGAACGAAATACTCTCATTAGTCAACAATTATTTCTAATCAGGGATATGGGCAACATTTAGATGAATTTTCAATGTCAATAATTAATATGATTTCATTGTTTTTAACTAGAGATATAATTTTATATGATAATTATTTATGTACGCAGACATAGCAAATATACTTTTTAATAAATAACAATATAATTTAGAGATATTTAATCAGGTGACATTGCTGCATACGAGTAAGTAATGACATTTTGTTTGCACGGTTAAAAAATAGTACTGCTAACTGCAAAAGTGTAATGGTTTGTATTATATATTGCTTGTTTTTAAATATTTAATTTACTATGTAGATATATTTTCTTACAATATAGTTTCTTACTTAGAAATCGTAGATACTCTTATTCTCAAATACGAATTATAAATATAATAATGTCTTCTCCATTCCGAATAAATGTCTCATATTGCCATATTTAATATTTCGCTGTTATTGCTGTCGTCCTATATTAATAAATATTCATACGAAATTATGTTGCATTATACTTGAAAACGAACCCAAACTAATTTCGCGTGGTTCTGAAATATACACAATAGTAAATCGATACTTATATTATTTACACGAGTTTTCAATTATGGATACATTCTTAATCGTATTATAATGGAATGTTTACTGAGCTTAAGCAAATTGAATCTTCATTGCATTAATGAATTAATGATTAATTTTTTTTGAACTTAAAATCGCATTTTGCAGATGTACAATATTATCTTAATATAATTGACCTTTATAAATGATTTGTTTTCAATTGTAACGTTTAATCTATTATTGGTAATTAAATATATTTGCACATAGTATAAGATTCACGTGTGTTTTATTTTGTATATTATATTAACACATGGACGCTGGGTGGCACACATGTACTCATTTTGAGTTTTATGCGTAGACGGCGGTACGCGCATTCATGTACATTTTGATGTCAAAGGACTGGATACACATATCAATATGTTATTTGATGACACAAGATAATATATATCTGTTCCGACTTTATTTTCAATTTATTGTTTGATATGTTTGAATGCATGGGCGCAAACGTTAGACGTCCTCGACTACCAGTTAATATTTTACTTTTTTATTTAGCTAACGTAGTTATGTTTCGAGTCATTGAGATACGAAAATAGTTTATTCATGACAATGAAAGAGTAAAAATTACAGCGATGCTCTTTTTATTTATGCGTTTTCTTCATCATCAAAGTTAAAACATCCTCAAATTCAGTGTTTGACTTTTCTAAATTATATTTTTATTGAGATTTGTTGATAACATACCTGTCCATATCTCGCATAGGTGTGACAAAACAAACCATTCCTATATTGACTGACTTTCCAGCTATTTATTTCTTACGATCATTGCATTACATAGCATTAATAACACATTTTTGACCGCACCCGTAATACTCCTTATGTTAGTGATAGCGAACCCATAACTCACGCGTCTATAAGTCATCCATATTACATTTTGAGACACCCTCGTAAATTTCTATAAATAATTTTTTATCTTTTAAATTTTACAATATAAAAACTGCTATTAATTTAATATTTCTTGGACTAAATATTTATTAAAGGAACTAAAAAACCCGTATGTATATAATTAACAACTATAACTCGTAAAAAACAGCCATTAAAGAATCGTATGTTGAAAATAATATATATTTAAAACAAATAGAGATATGTATAATTTGTCGTAGATTGGCTGGTAAATGCGCCGTAGGCCGCAATCGTGTAATGTGTATTTTTTGTATATTCTTCATTTTAGTATCTACTTCGTATTTATCGTACGTAAAATGCTAAGGAGACGTATTTAAATTTACGATGAATCAGTAATTTTATTTAATGAAATTTTTGTGTATCGGGATTTCTAATTATTCGATTATAACTAGTTTAATTTACTAAAACTGTGAAATTTCTTCAGTTATTAAATGCAATAATTGTCTTGTCAAATATAAATAATACACGTACTGCTACGTCAAATATGCACGTTATCATAGAGTTTGCGATTAAACACAATTTTATACAAGAAGGATATTAAAAAACTTAATAACGATTTAAAAATAATAAAGAAAATACGATGTCTGCGTATTATCTTAACGAATTTAATATTCTTATTATTTGTCGATCATTATTACGACAATTGTGTATGATGTTTCAACAATTCTTTAATCTTGAGAAATATATATTTGCTCATTGCATAGCATGATAATTAAGTAGCTTACTACACAGTTTCCCAAACAGTGGGCCATGAAACCAAGATTGTTGGACCCTCAGCTCAACAGATTTAAAAAAAACACATATGAGTAAAGGTTCATTTTTATTGATAATCATATGTTCGTTGTTTTACCATTACGTCACAGTATATGCGATTTTAGTGGATATCTAATAAAATATATAATATTTTATATGTGTTGAATCTTAGGGATAGTTTAGGAATCGTTGGCATACATATACATTGTTATTATAATAGCTAACAGTTTTAGAGTATTGTAATTTAAGAAAAATTATACAGTTTTTGCTGTTTTTTAATAATTAAATGTAATATTTTGTATACGAATAACATTACTATTATATTAATATAACACGCACAACTAAGTATTGTCCATGAAAGTTGCCATTATGATAATTTGAATTTTGTTTCAGAAATTGACAAAATTAGTTGGCTTCTTAGTAAAATATGACAGATAACTATTAAATTTTTATTGTAGTTCATTAAAATTTATATTTTTTAAGTTTTTATTAAACAAATGAGTGGTGATTGAATAAAATATATGATTATCATATTTTTAAAAATCATTTAATGTATTATTTAAGGAATCCACGTATATACAATAATATTTGTTTTTACTTAACCAACAGATATGGAATAGAAAATATAAATATATTATAAATTCTGCGGTGAATGAACATAAATAGTCTCTTATTTTAAGTGTGTATGTATAATATAACTATACAAGTTATATATTCATATACTTATTTGGTGTATACGTTTACTTATACCAATACAAAATAGTAAGCTTTGCCTATACATTAAAAGTAAAGTAAATAAAAATAATATAAGGGAACATTTCGTCTGAAAGTTGTAACAATCTCAAGTTGGTTTGATACATTTTCATCGTTGATCTTTAATATATTGAAATATTAACATAGTTTTAATCCGTATTTTCAGTCTTCTTTTTATTTCAAGACCTGTTTCGTCTTTTATAACATTTCAAAAACAATTGTGTAATTTTTATACATATTTCCACATTTTTTTATTTCAAAACCGGATTCTTCTTTTACATTTTCAACGATAAAACTGAATTATTATTTCAATATAATGGCTTTCCATCACAAATTGACAGTAGTGAAAACTAATTCGATCATTACTACTTGGGTGTTTTCGTATATAACTTAACACTTCGTATACCGTATGCACAAATTTGTGTGTTTCAGAAACATTCCGCTACAGCCACATACACAAATCTGTGTGCCGGTCATTTATCTTTTAGGAAGGACTCTCGGTGTACCATGTGTTAAAATTATATAAATAATATAATATGTGTATCTAACATAGTTTGTCGTCCCCATTAGACAAGTTGGTAGCACGCACGCCTATCAAGCGGGGATCCCGGGTT
>JAPMAG010000346.1:4719-16188 GCA_036584685.1 Rhyacophila sp. Rhy_31_5 | reverse complement strand
ATTAGTTGAGTAATTAGGCAGACCCCTAAGTAGTATTAGCCCAGGGGCCCACAAAGTCACGATCAGCCTCTGTTAGTATAGATTAAAATAATCGTTTTTTCAAAAAGAAAGAGTAGTTAAAAAGTAATATTAAATCAACTTTTTTTCAAATACAAGTCGAAACACATAACAATAACATGAAAGTGAAAACGACTAACAAAATTTATAGTGCCATGAAAATGTGTTACGAGAACAACACGTTTTCTAAACAGTATTAAGTTTTCTCTAATATCTGAAGTTTTAGCTAAGCGCCCCATAAATACAACAAACTATATATTATTTATGTGTATCACATTAATTTAGATGTACCAATAAAACATTAAAAATATAATTTTGTTAGTTACATTGATTAAATTATTTTTTGTAAAAGAGTCCGTTATAATAAATATCTAATTATAATTAAGAAAATAAGGGTTTTTGATTTTTTTTATATTTTCACATTTATTTCTTCAATAAAATGAAGTAATTTATTTTGAAAAATAATTAAATATCGTATACTTGTATTTTATGATAATTTTAAGAAGTGTTGGAAGTCAAATAATTTTTATATTATACAGATATATATGAAAGTAAATAAGTTTTATCAAGAGTGTAATAAACATATTTATAATATTAGTATGAGGTTTAAAAAATATTTTTTGGTAAACTAATAATATATTTAATTATAATTTTGTTTCATCAATAGTAAATTCATTAATATTTAATGACGATTATTAAACATATTCTGTATTTAAGATCAACTGATGTAATAATAACGATATTTGAACGAAAGGTTGAAACTCATTGAATAAATATTTGTATTATTAATCATATCAAGGACGCAAAAATAATTTTCTCAAAATCATTAAATTAAATAAATTACATAGTTTTACATTGTTATTTCCATAAAATCTAATTTTATAATTTAGACCGATTTTATATATTTAGTTCAGTTGAAGCAATTAAAATCGAATTATCTCAACAAATAAAACCATTTGTAATTTTTCAACTATATTTTATAAAAAGTATAAAGAAAAATGATATTATTTCAATTAATATAATTAAACAGAGCTACAAAATCATAAATTAACCGTACATTGTATGAAAGGTTTTCAAGATTAAATGTTAAAAATTTTAATATTCGGTCGTGCTATCGTGCTAATATTTCTTTCTACAAATAATTCTTTGTTTAAAATTTATTGCATAAGCACAGATTATGAAATAATTAATGACCTGAACTATAGGATTACTAAACCTCAAAGCTTACGTTATAACCGCAGTGCTTATAACAACGCAAAATAAACGTTCAGTTATAACTTTTCAGAGTTCCCAACAAGCTGTATAAAATTATAACGATGCATAAGCAATATAAGCAAACTTCATAAAGTTTTAAACTGTCTGTCATCAACCCCCGCACTTCTGCGGGGAAAAGCTCGGCTTAAAGGTTTTGCTCAAATCTCCGTGATAAACCTCCAGTTTGAAGCTTTCGCGTTATGTTACCGATGTTTCTGTTCCAATAGTTGAGTGATAAATTTTGTCAAACTTTTTGGTTCCTTCTCAAAGAAGATGGAGATAAAATGAAATGTTTCTGATTTAAAGCCAATTTTGAATTTTGGTAATCACAAATTTCAAAAGCGGAATGCCAATTTAATGATTGAGTGAATACATTTGTAATGCTAAACATATTTCAATATTTTGATTAGTCGACAAAGATGTTACTTTTAGGATCTTTGGGAATATTATTATTTTTTATGAATAAGTACTTAAATATATTTTTTAAATATAATTAATTAATCAAACCATAAATTCAAAGTTAATATTTAAGTAAGCATTAATAGAATATACGACTACTACGGATTGGTAAATATTTCGATGTTTGTAACATTATCTATTTAATGATATTATAATTAAAATAACTACACAATACGATATATATGTGTTTGTAGAAGAAAAAAAAATTTGCTTTGGCATTATAAAAATATTTAAAAATATTTTTATTATCCTAGAAAGTAGTGTATTGCATTTAATTTATAAAGTCTGATTTAACCAATTAAGTACCAAAAGTGAGCTGACTTGCACACCTTACAATGTAGTTTGCTAGAAACACTTGAAATTTCACATAATTTTTAATATGAAAAAGCAGAGATAAGACTATAATATGGTCATTAAAATTAAGTCATGAGATAGAAAAATTCAATATATTTTTAAAAGATGTATTATAAGGTTATATTTACGTTAAAAATTCACACTTGGCGGGTTGTGACAATACGGTTGTCTAATTTCAAAACCTAGTAACTGTTTCAACACAAAATGTTCAGGATGACCAATTGGTCGGAGAAATATCGACAAGAATATACAAGAATAATTGCGGTGAACGGAACAGGAAAACAATATCAAAATCAGTATGTGCATTTATCAATTTAATTATCTAGTGAGTAAGTATTGGTTAGTAGGTTTTAATATTTTTTTTATCAAATAGCTAAGTTATGAAGTTGCTTTCAAGGAAAATATTGTTACTTGTAAAGTTTAGAAAAAATGATTTTACCCATATATACACTGATTTCATATAAAATATCGGCCGTAAAATGTGCATTATAACCGAGTATTAAAGAATATGCATTAAATCGAAACTTCAAAAATTTGTCTATTACTAGGTTTTAAAATTCGACAGCCGATTATGCATGGCACAACAAAGGTTAAAATAAATCCAGTTTTTTTGTCTGAGAAAAATATGTTGTTAAAACTATGTATACCTAAAGTAAGATTAAAGTAAAGTTTTATTTGAATGTTGCGTAATTTGAAGGGAAATCCTTCTATGTTTAAGTGCGCGGTTTTGCCACCGCTAAACACATTTTAATGCGTGACGTGACACGACCAGCTGGAAATTGATACATAGCCTGGGGTCGTTGGGGCAAAGTGTCGTTTTAAGAAAGTCTTTTTTAGCGCCGTTATACGACATCTACGTAGTTTCTGGTTAATGTTCTTTGGTTAACTGATACTAATCTTTTATATGAACACATATGTAAACTATTATTTATATATTATAACAAAAACGATTATTTTATAAGTATACTATATTAATGATTATATTAAAATTTGTAATATATTATAAGACCCAGATATTATTTAAAAAAGCCTAACAATTTGTGAATTTGGTTATTCTTAACAGTTTGTACATAAATCCTAGTTTCTAGTGTACCAGAGTTAAACTAACCACACTTATATCAACGAAAGCTGATGCGAGAGATTTTACGTCGACGGTATTAACTTACGAGTACTTTATATAAATAAAATACAACCATTTTAGGGTAGTTCTACTATATAATGTGATAGTCAAACGTTTTATAATTAATACAGCTGATTAAAATAAAACTATTTTGCGGTATATTTTTATTTACATGCGAATTCAATTGATTACGAGTGTATTGAAATAAAATGATTCTCTATATTTCATCTATAAAAGTAAAATATTTAAAATTACGTCTTAACTTTATCAATGCCTATGTCTGGAAATGGTAGCAAAGTTTAGTGTATTTGAACATTTACAAATTTCATAGTTTTGGCTGCATTTCATTTGAAATAATCCTTGTCGATGAAAATTTCAACTATCAACAAAGTTTCAACTATTGGTTTGATTAATTAATCATACCGCCATGAATGTGAATTATCTGCAAAAGTTTGAATATTTTGAATTAGATTAAAAAAATATTGAAAAAATGCTTGACACTATTTTGTGATATGTTTCTGCAGTGTTTCATAAAAAAATATTGTAAGTATGTTGTATATTCTTGTCAACCCCCGTAAATCAGTAAATAACGCTTTGACACAAAAGTCACGGTTTTTAAATCTCATAGTTTGCTCAAGTTTTTTTTTGAAACGAAAATATAAACAAATTTATATAAGCTAATAGTTGATGATTATTATTCAGTGTATTGGGAAGTGAAATAAGGTGATTCATTTTGGATCGGAAAAGATTTACATTTTTATTAAAATTTTGAAAATATTTATTATGCATTAAGTATGTTAATATATTATGTATTATACGAATAAGTCATCAGAAAATCTTATATTATAATTTATTTTGTAGTTTGAGGCCATTTTAAAATTAAGTAAGAATTGTTACTGCTATTTAATGTATTGAAGGTCTGGTCAAAACAACAATTAAAATATTCAAAATTAAAATCAACGATTGTGAAAATTAAAGAAATAAAACACAAATATGAAAATTTCAAAATAATTTAACAAAGGATATTCATAAGAATGTACTAAGTCAGAGAAAATGTTTGTCATTTTGTTTGTATTTATTTTTTGAACGTGAGATGAAAAGAAAGGAAAAATGATTTCAACATATTGCATTTTTTATACAGTTGTGTCTAGCGAATTGTACTATCGCATGAAAATAAAACCTTAGCATCAACACAAGTTGTGAGCGATGTCATTAACGAACAATATTTTTTGCTTCTTTTGTAAAAGCGTGTAACAGATTGTTAACTCTAGTTTATTTCAAGAGTTTTTGATTAAAAATATGATCACCCTTGGCAGATAAAAACAGTGAGATTTATTCTTTTACGGGTTGAACAAATTGAAATATATTAAAAATTATATTTTCTTAGCACGACTAAACAAAGTAAATGATAATATAAAGTTGCTACCTAGATAAAACATATTGATATTTCATTCGTTTGACTTGATTTTTTATTAAAACATACCATATATATATATAAGTAATAATTTAATCATTTACACATAGTTGAACGTAATAGTCAACTTTATTGCATCATTATTTTTTCATAAAATGAACGTAAAATGAAAAAAACATATTTGATTAATACTTTTTATGATACTTTAGAATAATCTGTATTTGTCCGTAAAATGATTTTATCGTTAAATATTTTATACTAGAGGCCAGTAAATAAAATGTAATAACTTTAGTTCACAGCGCTAGTAAGTCCAAAGACACCAAGCATATTGTGAATATGTAAGTAAATAGTGTCTGAAATAGAGTTGTAAGATACTATGTAATTATTGTAGTTATATCATTATACTATTAATTTCACTTTTCATAAACATTATTTGATAGCTAATATTTTAGACATTGGGCATAATTTTCCATACTGAAATAATTAATTAGTATACCAATATTTTAGATTATATTATTGCAGACGTGTGCTAATTACAACCATTGTGATAAGAGAATAAAAATTTCACATACTTATCTCGGAGGAGAAGATTGTCAACGGTTCCTGCAAATAGCAACACGGAGCTCAAGTATACGGTGGAAGTTGTGAGAATTGCGCAGATCGTACCAATTGGGATGCTCTTCTGTGCATCAGCTAAATCACCGGACCTATTAGAGCCAGCCATAATACCTGAGAATAAAAAACAACATTGTTCATACAGTTGAATTATTAGCCAAAATTTTGATATATTTTTTATTTTATTTATTTTGGGTGTATATTCATACATACCTAAATAAATATGTAAATTTAAATTTTATTGTATAATAAAATTGTAAAATAAATTGTAAAAAAAAGTTAAAATGTATTTAGACTATTCAGGCTAGATAAATTTTAAAATTTTGTCGCCCTCTTGGATGAGTGGATAGTGGCATCTGACTCACGAGCCGATAGTCACGGGTTCGAGGCTTACGCTGGTTGCAAATTTTACAAATTTTTATTCATTTGTATTGTAGCCAGGACACGAACCCGAAATGGTTGAGCCAAATAATTGACGGTTATTACTCGTAAAAAATAACTGTCAAAACAATTGACATATTGTGAAGATCCATATGCTTTGTTTCGGAGCGGACATGGTTAGATTTTTTAAAATATTCTTTGTATATTTACAAAATGTGTTAATTGGTAAAATTCTAATTTTACAATAATTCTTGACATTTAATTGAATCTGGTTTATTAAATTGTATGAAAAATCATACAAAGCTAATAATCAATGAGTTAGTTAATTATTTTATTATCTCCGTTAAAAATCTATGTAAACTTCTTCAAGAGTGAGTTTTCAACTACGGTTGCATGGTCGGATGAAAGTGTTTGTTATTAAATTAGCTTTAAATTTTGAATTTTATTGAATGTATGCAATACTATTATTGTATAATGTTTATTTTATGTACACATACTCGTAACATATACAAGTATTTTATTGCTCGGTACTTGACGTACATATACGTTTATATTTGTTCAAAGCGAATTTTGAGCGGACGCATATGTGCATCTACACTCCTGGAAAATTTAATAAAAAAAAAGATTTTGGAGTATTTTAAAAATGGAAAATCATTTCATATCCGATAAAAAGCAGAAGATACCAATAAATGTAGTAGTAAAAATTGATAACAATATGAAAATATGAATTTCTATTAAAAATATTTTGAAAACATGTTCAAGTAGAATTAAATTTTATCAGATAACGAATATGCGCAAAAATAAATAAACAATTTTCTAACATTTTTCTCAGTTAATCATGTATTCAAACAATAACATCTGTATCAGTTTTAAAATCCTAATTTATTGAATATTTTTTTATTGTAATTGATAAAACTACCATACAATTTTGATTTAAAACATATAAATTACGTTGAGTAAAGTGAACAAAACGGAAGTTTTATTTTGCATAAATATTATATGTACATATATTATTTCGATTTCAAAATAATAGTTAAAAAAAACTAATTTCATTAAATATCGTAAGAAAATATTTCAAAACTTTATTTTCTTAGTGTTATGAAACAATGTTGATATGTTATTAAATATATTTCGCTATAAAAAGAAATGTATGGACATCATATTCTCATATAAATACTGACAGTTTTAAAGAAATAATATAAAACTTTTGTGATGATAATTTATGGCGTGACCTTTACAGAACTAAATAAAACATTTAGCACGATTAATTACATTTCATGAATGTCAAACGTCATATTTCATATATTTCCATCGTAAATTTTCATATTAAATCTACATTTCAGCACACAAAAAGGCAATGTATGTTTTCGCAATGTATTCGCTAAAACTGGAGCGTAATCATGCGCACGCATTATGAACCGTTAATATTTTCACATCAATACATAGCGCACACGACAGAAAAAAATTATTTTGCTCCTAATGACCAACATATAAAAGTAAAAAATACAGCGTCATTTATTTAGCAAAGCTTTTCCGTCCCAAAGGAGTGATGTGTATAATACCAATGTTTTGTTTTACTTATCATAAAAATTAGAGGCGGAAAATGTGTAGCAAAATATTTTTTGTTAATACTAAATAAAGATTTTTTTATTATAATGTATGTAGAATAAAAAAACAAAACAAACGAATACATATTTGCAGATTACTAGAAAGGTATGTTATTATATCAAAGAAAGGAAGCGTGCTTGTTCAATTAAATATATACATATATACGAGAATATAAATTATTTCAACCAACTTTTTTTATTATCTATGAATATATCGTTAATATTAATTATTCTAATTTTTAATATACTCGCATTCAATATAATTTCTATTATTTTATTGTATAAATAAAAAGTTATTATTTAAAATCTCATTTATGTATGTTTAAAATTTATGGTTGACTTTGCATTGTTATTTCACGAGTAAATATCTTTTTTTTCTTTTTCTTATTAAGCCATGTCACTTCCTTTAGCCGAAGCATATGAATACTATATACTGGATCCGTGAATCTCTGTCACTGGCCAGTTCTCTTGAACCCTTATATGTCATGCCAGCGTCCAGTAACTTCAGCGAATACACCTGTATAGAGTGCCGCAACTCCGCCAAATATACCTGTATATGGTGTTCATCGGTCTCCTGGGACGACGGAATCCAATTGGTTTGAAGAAGAGGCTTGTCCGGTTGACATGCAATTCAGGTATTTTCAGCACATGACGAAGCTCAGTCAAATGCCACATCTTCACTTTGGATGTGATGAGAGGCTGTATAGTCTGTTTAATTATCACCTCATTTTGCATATAGCTATTAGCATTTCACTCCTAAAATTCGTCGCAAATATATGTTTTTGAAGCTCAGTAGATGGTTATTTTGAGAATTCGTAAAATGCCACAACTCGCTGCAATAGAGCAGCACCGTCAGTAAAAATTAAATATATGAATAAAATAAAATACTCTTTATATTGAATAAAATTAATAAAAGAAATGTTATATCGCTATTCGAATGACAAAGTTACGAAATGATTATATATATATCAACCCTGCTTAGTGCTTTTATTTGAGAATCGCAATGCACACAACTAAATATATGTTGTGCCAAAAGGAATTAAGCCAAAAATACCGAATAATTATCGAATTTCAGCGTTATTTTGAAAAAAAAACGAACTACTAAATTTGTGTGAAAGGAAAAAAGCATTAACTCCTAATTTTAATGATTTTTATTTAATAACTTGTTTAAAAAATGAAACACCAATTTATTGGTTATCATGCATTTCTGGTTTCTGTTAAAAAGACTATGTATAAAAAGCATAAAAAAATTGTTCTGTGAAGTTTAATCCCTTTTACCTAAATAAGGTCGATATGTATACTAATTTTAATGAGAGTTTTGAATAAATCTATCATAACAAATAAAATATCATTTTTACGGTCTATTTGATCACTTTTAAAATTTTTTTTTCTTTCAACCATATCCGCTTTGAAATGAAGCATATGGATCTTCGCAGTGTGAAGATTATTTTGACAGTTTTTTTACGGGTAATAATTGTCAATTATTAGCTCAACCATTTTGGGTTCGTGTCCTGGCTAAAATACAAATGAATAAACATTTGAAAATTTTTGCAACCAATTTTGAACCCGAGATTCCCGCTTGATAGGCATACGCGCTACCAACTAGCGTAGCGAGGGTGACTACGTTATGTAAATAAAAACATTCCATAAAAAATTACATAATGTTATATCCATGGAAGCATATTTGTTATTCAGTGTACAATCATTGGTTACAATTTGAAATACTACGCTACGGAATAATGTTTTGTAACAAACACATTATACTCGTACAATACGAGGAAATATAATATATTAATATTCGTTGAAAAGAACTTTTATTGTTATCTGTTGTACGAAACACATATTTTTGTTAACTTTTTTCAGATTAAATTTTACGACAGAATGTAATCGGCATTACTCATACGTCCGAATGTCGTACGAGTTAACATCCCAAATTAAAGCGACGGGGCTAAATTAATATGCGGAAAACCTAATGTGGCAGGGACATGAAGAATATATTACAAACATTGCCATCAGCATTATACTATTGTATAAGGTTGATGTTGTTAGCTATTGCGAGTATCCAACAAGCAGTAGCGTTTTATAATGGGCACCATATTCCGTGTATTATTTACTGAAGAAATTGCTAAATGAATGAAATTTTAATTGTACGCCAGGCCAGGTTTAGTGTATATAATACACAAAATCTGCACACACGTTTAAAGATATTAGACATATATTTATTTTTAAAATACACAGAAAAAAATAATTTTTATATGACCCTGTGTCAATGACAAAACCCGTTTTGTCAATAATATGTAAAAAATAAAATAAAAATATTTCTTTTAAAATATAAATTATTCGTAGAATATATATTATAAAATATTATTATACTTATTTAGTTGTATTAGTAACGTTTATATTTCTGGGCGTATAAAATATCAAACAGCCTTTAAATAAGTACAAGACTATTTCTGCTTGAATTACTTTAATACAAAAAATAATCGATTTCATTTTATATTTTTAGGGCAAATATGTGTTATGTTTTTTGTTCAATACATTTTTTTAAATATCAAATAAATTGTCTTATTTATAACATAAGTATGTGTTATTGAAAGAATGTTATAAAATAACCCATTAGTATGCTGGTCAAATAACGTAAAAAGATATTTTGATTCTAAAATTGGAACAAAATAAAGCAAACATACTACTGAAAAGGGTCGATTTTTTTTCAACACGCATAAATATAAATTGATACATACTATTTAGGCACTGGGCATATGTACGATTATAAATTATTCGTGAACCTATCGCACTATTTGAATTTGAAAGGATGTATGGAAATGTGAATTTGGTAACATAACATGAATATGTACAAAGTTTTTTAATATACTTAAAAAAATCTTCTGAGTTTTTAACACTTCAATTTAAGAGATAATATTTAATATGTTATATTACATATTTTTAAACATAGATAAAGAGATATGTATAACCTTGTACGTCACTGTAGCTGAAATAATTTATGCAACGAAAAAATACATCCGCCTCCGGCAAAATCCTTATGAAATTTACAGCGTTGACATTAAATTTCATCGGGCAAACCCCTATCATATTTCAACAAGAAAATAAGAACGTTCTGTGATAAAAACTAATATGCTAGCTTTCCAGTTATCCTTAAAATGGAATTCACATGTTATGAATAAACATGGACTCACAAGGGTTCAATTTGTAAATAAATTGCTTTATATTTGATAGACCTTACTATGATAACTAACAACATAACCGATAAATATCTATATAATATATATTATCATCAATAATCTTAATATGCTTAATTGTACATTTACTTTATAGAATTATAATTCTATATTTAGAGATATTAAATTATTAATACATATGAGAAATACTTGTAAAGAGTCACATTCGTGGGTGAGTGAATAGCGTATCCAAATTACGAGTCAAGGGTTGCGGGGTCAAATCTCATAGCAAGAAAAATTTACACAGGTTTTTTTATATGCATTTGAAATCAGGACAATGACCAAATTGGTTGAGCTTACAACTGACAATTATTATCCGTAAAAAGACTTAAAACAAAATTCATATTATGGCAATTCAAATTCTCCGTTTTGGAACTGTTCGTTAGGTTTCAATTGTTTTATAATATATATTTGATTTAACCATATCCGCTCCGAAACGAAGCATATGAATCTCCACAATGTGAAGCTTGTTTTTGACAGTTATTTTTTACAAGTAATAATCGTCAATTATTAGCCCAATCGTTTGGGTTCGTGTCCTGGCTACAATAAAAATAGATAAACATATATAAAATTTGCGACCAGCACAGGCTTTGAATCTGTAACGCTCACCTCCTGAGTCGAATGTCACTATCCACTCACCCACGAGGGTGACAAATAATATAGGAAATTTAAAATGAGATGAAACTAGCATCAAATATTAATAGAGAAATAAATGACAATTTAAATATTGATGGAAAAAAACAAATAATCAAATCGTAAAAATTAAATTACTGGTGTTATAGATAGACTGTATGAAATGAATTTGAAGAATTATTTATCTTTCATATTATTTATGCACCACGTGATTCGATCCGTGAATACTTATTATATTTTCTAACTTAATTGTGGCGATTCTAATTTAGATTTTGGTTGAAATTCAAATTTGACCCAAGATTGATATTATTTTTTTGATCAAAATTAAATTGGTAGATC
>JAPMAG010000344.1:0-16199 GCA_036584685.1 Rhyacophila sp. Rhy_31_5 | reverse complement strand
GATCTCACGTGCTTACTTTCTGAGCGGATGTGTAATAATAATTATAATTATTTTTATTATTATTGTATCATATTTTCATATATTTAAATTAGTCCATTTACTCGTATGTCTTGTTGTAAACAGTGGCGTGGCTTGAAATAAGCCCGCGTGAAAATTAACTAAAATACAACTTTTAAGAAAATCTTCACTCTGTGTTGATCGTACATGCTCAATCTAGGAGCAAAATTACAGTTAAATATAATGTATCGTTTTTTTTTCATAATTTATATTCAAAATTTTAATATAATTATTACCGCTGAAAATATAGTTACGGGAAACGTTCATTTTTTCAGGAGCGAATTAAAGACATGCCCAATTTTGAATGTTGCTGCTGGTACGAGTATGCCAATATTTTTTTCGCAGTTTATTTCAGCCGTAACAATAATATTTCAAAAAATTATTTAAGGGCAAATAACATAGCAATTAATTGAAGCTTCCAGTTACAAAAAGCTCTATAAGCACATGTAAATATTTTCGTCAAACATTTTTTTTATGTTTCAACGTCAAGTTTTATTTTTTGTTAGAATTCTTTATTTTCATGGCATTTTATATTTAAATTATAACGAAATACCGAGATGTCTAAGCTGATAAACTACAAAATGAAATAAATATTTAAATGCGCGCGGAATCAACCTGATTTGATATATTCCAATGGATAAACATTTCACTTTTTATTATTTTTTTCATATGTTTATTTTGGGTTTTGGAACATAAAATTTTCACATATAGTGTAAAATTCTACGTAGAATGAGAACAATTCTTTTCTCGAATTTGAAAGATGTGCTTATATCGCTGTTTGTAACTAGACGTTTCAATTGTCAAATAATCGTAGCATATTTATGAGATTTTTTTATAATGATTTCAGTATACGAATAACATTTAAATCGTATATATTTTCTCTTGATTTAATTATCGTCAATATTTCTCTAATGCATGCTGTGTACTTATTAATGTGCGTTTTATTTTAACAATGTAGCCATAGATAGCAGACTGCATTCATATACGAGTATTATGTGATACTATAAAATACTATTTCCATTTTGTGTACATTTTTTTTTCTAATAAATAATCGACTTTTAGAACTATAGTTGCTAGATATGTTGATATATCATATACCTAACCATTGCATGCTGTTCTCAAGTCGATTCTTCAAAATGAAACGTGTGTACAATGCACTTATCCGAGGCGCAGTTTTTTTTTTCAGCTACAAACTCTCCCTTACGATTCGCCATTGTTCCCTCAATTTGTACCTCGCCAAGGGGAGCAGCTTTTCAACTTCCAGTTCTTTCTGGCGGCCACTTTTATTATTTATGTATTTCCTTTGAAATTTCTTCTGTTTTGACAATACTGCCCACGCTTCGTAGACTGGCGGAGGGGTTGAATTTTGAAAAGTGTTTCCAGGAAAAGTTTTTTTTGGCAGGCGTGAACTGCTCAGTTATTAAATTAATTAAATTGGTGTAAAATATACTCTTCCTACTGAAATTGTTGCGTTCAACTATATCTTTAATTAAAGAAATAACATTCAAATAACTGAGTATTTTTCTACTTTATTTATTTTCAAGCCATATTTTCTGTAAATATGTAAAACAAACTTTCTCCCGTCCACAAATAAAATCACACATAATATAGTACTTCTTTTAATTTTTTTATGAAAGATGCTACGCTATATGAAGCGTCTAGTTACAAAAAGCGATATAAGCACATTTTGTCGAAATCGATAAAATACGTTTGCATTCTACGCACAATTTTACAATATATGTGAAAATTTTGTGTTCTAAAATCCAATATAAACTTATGAAAAAAATAGAAAGTTAAATGTTCATACTAGTACATTGGAATTTTTCAAATCTGTTTGAATCCGCTTTCATTAAAATATTTGTTTCATTTTTAAAGATTATCGGCTAATAAATGCCGTTATATTTTTCCAATGTAAACATAAAATACGATCAAAATAAAGAATCTTAACATAAAACTAAATTTGATCTTGAAACATAAGAACATTTCTTGTCGAATATATTGAATTGTGCTTATATCGCTTTTTGTAACTAGACGCTTCATATGTCGATGAGTTATTATTAAATACCTTACGCAATCTAAACACAGTTTTCATATTTTAAAAAATCATTAGTGAAGCGAGTCATCATTTTAACTATTAGTCACTCCATCTTTTGCCAATCTTAAGTTAATGATCTGACATAATAACTGTATTGTTGTCAATTTTGTAAAACACCACTAACTTATAAATTATTTAACCAATCTACTGAACAAAGTTTCGTGGGATATTACTCATTTCCTTTCATCTTCTCATGGTGTCAAAGATAATTTTATACAGTATACTTATGCAAGATATTTTAAATAATTGTCTTTGTATATTTGACTTTTTTCTAATTGTAGATATATTAATTTAACCCTTTAGGTTTTGGCCGTCTTTCGTGAAATATTAATGTAATATAAATTTTACAGTATATATTTTATTGTCCTCAATATTATTATTATATCACTGAATTTAGTTTCTGGCAATATATCGACCGTGTTTAGGTAAAAGGGATTCACCCTCAACGAACGGATTTTACAGGAGGCACAAAAAACGTGTTTTCATAGTTTTTAGTCGCGAAATGTCAGATATATATATTTATGTATGATATGATTTATGTATATGATTATAGGAGACACAAACACGTTTTTAAGGATGTCTAGTCAAAGTTACATTAACACAAACTTGAAGTGCATTATGACCAAGAAATTGGTGTTTTATTTTTGTGATGTTATAATTTAAAAAGTTATTAAAGGAAAAATCATTTAAATGTAGTTTTAAAGCTTTTTTCCTTTCCTTATACAAACTTAGTAGGTCGAACTTTTTTCAAAATCCAAAGCTAATTTTCGATAATAATTCGTCATTTTCTGCTTTATTTCTTTTGACAGAACGTCTATTTAGTTGTGTAAATTGTGATTATCATATAATAATTTAACAAAACTGAGGTTTAAGCCTTTTTGACTAAACAGAGTCGATATGATAATACATTTTACGTGAAATCATAGATATTCACGTATTACAGGTTGAAAAGCACTGATTTTTAATATAGATAATCTTTTGAAATACACATATTAATTTTCTTTGGAATCAGTTTGTTAATTTTAAAGTTTTTTTTTACAAAAGAAGTACATTTGCGCATTTTCCTTCGAACACTAAAAGCATTTTAAGCGATAATGTTTTGTGAATCTTTTTTCAAGCAGCCATACTAGAATGAACTGGATGGTTATTACAAACTATATCGACCCTGCCTAGGAAAAAGGACGTAACCTTCAGTTTTTTTTAAGTACTTTTATTTAAGAATCACAATATGCACAACTAAATATACATTCTGTCAAAAGGTATTTAGCCAAAAATGCCGAATTCTTATCGAAATTCAACTTTAAATTTTATAAAAAGAACAATCTCCAAAGTTTTTATAGAAAGGAAATAAGCATTGAACGTCAGTGTTTCTGATTTTTCTCTTATCACTTTCTTAAGTATCTTTAAGGAAAATGAAACATTAATTTATTGGTCATCGTGCACTTCAACTTTGTGTTAATGTAACTTTGACTAAAAATCATTAAAACAGGTTTTTTGTGCCTCCTGTAAAGTTTCTTCTATGAGGGTTACTCCCTTTTACCTAAACAAGGTCGATATGTATGGTTTACTCGTATTTTACGAAGTTGGCATTTTGTCAGATGCTAAAAGAAGAAAATGGTGGTGACTCTTTGAGGCTACAGCATAATACGTTTACATTTTATCGTTCACTGCGAATATAATATATACAAATGAAAGTATCTGTATACGCTATATATGTAGGATATAAATCACGCGAGGTTTTTTTCTCACTAGATAACTTATTTTAGTGTTTTTCTATGATGCCCTCCTTATCCGCGAAAGGTTACGGTACCAATATATGTATGTATGAAGAAACATAAAAAAATGGTGAAAAATTTATGGAAAAAGAAAATCGATCTACTCTCTCGCGTAAAATTGATTTCGGCTCGATTTTCCATCATCATCGTCATCACAAGAATTATTTTAATAAAATTTACCATTTTAATTCAAAGAAAAAAACAAAATTGTGCAGTTATACAATTAGCTGAGCATGTCTTATGGGACTGCCCACTAATGATTTTACCTCGTACAGAGCATTCACCAAGATCCGTCCTTACACGGGTCCTATCAGCAATGCGGACTTGGTATCTACCTACACTAATTTGAAGGCCTTTTCTAAATTTGCGGCATTTTTCGGGGAGAAATTTTAGACGGACTCCCAACCAAACTCATCGGATTCAGGCTTGGACGGCCATACTGATTGAGTATTCAACACACCGGGTATACAGGGCACTTCATGCCACTACGGAGTAGCTATGAGGCAATTAAACAGTCTACAACTTCGGTGCATGATAATACCATTCTCTGCAGCTCTGCTAAGGGAGTGGTTAAACAAAATCAAAAATAATAATCGTGCGGTGTCAGGAAAGCGGCCGCGCACAATCACGGCTCCAAATACTGGCGAGTAAGTGGGGAGGGGAATTTTATATAATTGGGCACTGCACTAAAGTACGGATTTTGGTACTGCAAATATTGTTTTTTAAAATTACGAAATTCTTTAGCTTTCCAATTTTTTGATTGATCATATCTTCTACACTTTAAAACACTGTCAATTACTTTACAGGCCACTTTAAGCGTGCATATTCTTGTACGGTAGTCAGGAATGTCGAAAATTCCTACTGTCTTCAATTCTTCTGAAGTATTTATTAGATTCTTAGATTAAGTATTAGAGGGATAGCAGTTCGTAAAGAGACCTCACTATCCGAATAGAACTTGCTGGAGCAACCTTCAACTCCATGGGAAATGTCTGGGACTCACAGCTGTGCTCGATCAAAATTAAATACCACTTCTTCAACGCTTGCATATTGACGATGCTGCTCTATGGTGGCGAATCATGGCACCTTACCAAGTCTCAAAATAACCGTTTACTGAGCCTCGAAAACGGATGGCTGTGATGCGAATTCTCGAGTGACTGGTATGACTATACGCGAAATGAGGTCATAAGGAAATAAACCATGCAGCTTATCATCACATTCAAAGTGAAGATGAGATGTTGAGCTTGGCTTGGCCATGCGCTGAGAATGCCTGAATTGCATCTCAACCGGGCATGCCTCTACTTCAAGTCAACTGGATCCCATCGTTCCGGGAGGTCGCAGAAAATTCATGTACAGGATGTATTCGGCGGAATTACGGGATGCCGGCATGACATGGTATGATTCAAGAAGACTGGCAAGTGACAGAAACTCATGGAAGCAACGTGTGGTATCCATATACTCTGGCTAAGGAGCGTGACATAGTTTAAGAAAAAGAGAATTATTAGATTAGAATTGGCAAAATGGAACCGTGTAATTATCCTTTTGTGGAGACCAAATTGTTATATTTGTCCGGACTGACAGAAAATCAAATGATCCTCAATATGTGCACTGTTTCAATTAACACGTAGGGGCACTCCCAAGTGTGATCAGTATCTTGTTCTTCACCGAATAGTATTTGTCTCTGTTTATTTAACCTATGTGAAGATCCATTGTAGTTGGTATTTCCACGTGCTAAGAATGTCTGAATCGCATCTCAAACTGAGCATGCCTCTTTAAGCTAACCGGATTCTGTTGAATTCCATCCATAAGAGTATTCGGTTGAGTTACGGCATGCCGGCATGACATGGTAACATACAAGAAGACTGGCCAGCGGCAGGGACTCACAGAGGCAATATGTGGTGTCCATATGTTCCGGTTAAAGAGCTTGACATCATTGAAAAAAAAGATGAAGAAGAAGCATCAAACTAAAACATTCTCAGCCTTACAACAGATTTGTTCTAGTTTAGTTTTTAAATAATATAGGAACCACAATTACATTACATAAAAGTTCTGATTTTACCTTCCTACATCATTCCAATCTCAGATATCTTTGAATATTTAATAGCTTTTTTCGTAATGTCTAGCCATGTTTTATTGCTGTTTTACATTGCCAATGATTTTTTTCTACTCTTTTATTTAATGTATATATTTTAACCCAGCTTTTTTAATGTAATAATATTTATTTTCTTTTATGTATTGCAGGTCAAAGATCCGGTTCTTGCAGTAGTGAATCGAGTAGCGAATCTTCAGATTCAGATACTGGTCCAACAAAGGTGGTGAATAAAAAAACAAAGACAAATAAGGCTGGAACTTCATCCAGAAAGTCTGGTCCTAAGAAAGCGCCCACTAAACGAAACCCAGTATCAAGTGCTGAATTAGCGAAATCTTTAATTAGCTCTGTAGATGCAGGTATGTCGATAAAGTCTAATCTTTATTATTTTTAATTCATAACATTACTTGAAATAGCAACACAGTCTTTAAACTTATATCAATTTTATCTACTGCAACAGTACAATCATTTGAAAATGTTGTATCAGACAAAACTGTTCTTGATTTTTTAAATATTCTTTGTACAAATATTTGTGTGGATAGCGCATCTGACTCACGAAAGTCACGAGTTCAAGGCCCGTGCTGGTTGCAATTTTTTTCAAATTTTTATTCATTTGTATTGTAGCCAGGACACGAACTGAAAACGGCTGAGCCAATAATTGACAATTATTACTCGTAAAAAAACTGCCAAAATAATCTTCACACTATGGAAATTCATTTGCTTCGTTTCGAAGTGGATATGGTGAAAAGAACAGAAAATAAGAAGACACAACTAAATAGTAGTTGAAAAACACACAGTTACACAGTCTACAAAATCTATAAATATTTTTCACACTGTAGTGCATTGTGACAATAACACGTGTAGCTATATTACAAGTATGGTTAAAATTGTGTGAGGTGAAAATATATTCTTTTATGCGGTGTCGGAAGGTGGCCACGTACACAGACTGATGGATATGTAGTGATAAAAAAGGTTCTTAAATCACTTTGAAAAAATAACTGGAGTAAAATTATGGGATTATAATATAATGATGTTTTATAAATGTCAATGCTCTTGGCGATACGGGAAGATCAACAAGGCATCTATTAGTTTTTGCGTTTATTTTAAATTCATTTAATAATTCATTTTTGTCGCTTCACTTTGTGACCCTCGATGACTACAGATATATACTAAATTAGACAGGTTTATCATTAAATTTAGCAGTTATATATTTCTCAGATTACTTACAATAATAAGGTAATAACAATACATTATGACATGATTACTGCAACCATTATCACGCATGAAGTAAAATACAATTGTCTTTTAAAATAGCACCACACTTCGTAAAAGTTATGAAAGCATTTTATCAAAAAGAAAGTTATGTTTTCGCCTACCTTTTGAATCTCAATAATTGTTGATTTATTTATTACTGCAGAGGTAACATATTTATTACATATGAATCCCTTGCTATACCAATTACCCGAGCTTAATCTCTTGGCAACGTGTTCTCTCGTAAAAATTTACAACCCGTTATTGCCTCAAGCACGGTGGGATAGTTGAACAAACGGAGAGAAACGATTCGCCTACCATTATAAAATATAGACACTACATAAAACATTGATCAAATTTGTTTAAAAATGACAACATTTTCGATTAATCATTGCTGAATCATTAATGTATATCACCTACCGGCAAGAGGCGTAAAGTTGAAAAATTACCGCTTTGACCTAATCATACAGTTTGGTATATTTTTGCATGTTCTATCTTATCGACCCTGTTTAGGTAAAAGGGCTCAACCGACAGTTTTTTGGAAAATGCTTTTATTTGACAATCATAATGTATACAACTAAATACACGTTCTGTCAAAAGGAATTACCTTAAAAATTAGATTTAATAAAAAGAACGACCTACTAAGTTTGTGTGGAGAGAAAGAATCATTAACATTCAACTTTGATAATTTTTCTTTAGTAACTTTTTAAATTATCGAATCCGGGAAATAAAACACCAATTTACTGATCATCGTGCAGTTCAAGTTTGCGTTAATGTGACTTTTACAAAATATCATGAAAAACTTTTTTTGTGCCTCCTGTAAAAATTGTTCTGTGAGAGTTAATCCTTTTTACCTAAACACGGTCGATATTGTAAAGCAAGTTTAGCCATATTTCATGTACTTTTTCAGTAATACATATTTAAACGATACTTAATAGGCATATTAAGTCGACATTGAATATGTTATTACTGGAAAAATATATTAAACTAATAAGTATTATTTGGCTGATCAGATTAAGTGTTTATATGTATATTCTAATCATTGAAAAATACGTTTACAAGCCTTAAAATTCCTGTTACACTAACATAGTATTGTTAAATGTATGTAAGAGAGTGAACTTTAAAAATTATTTTTTTTCTAAACATTTCTTTTTTGACTTAACGCCTTCTGTCATTTTGCTGACGATATATACTTATATATCTCAAATGATAAAAACGACAAAGAAAACTGTTTTTTTTTTTTACTTGAAATAAAATCATAAAATAACTGACTGTATGGCTTTTATTATATCTGGAGTAAAGATAAGACGATTAACTTGACTAAATATTATGATTTTTTTTTAATTTGATCAAATTACATTGAAAAACTGCTAAATACAATTTACTGGTAATATTATTCAGACTTACAAGTCACGATTTAACTTACAGAGTATGTTAGAACACAGTTTCTTAAACTGTGATCAGCGGATCCCTGACCGGCGAAATTATAAAAAAATGGTTGCAAACAGTTCAAGAAGACGATGAAAAAGCAAGAATTTAACCAAAAATCAAGTTTCAAGAACGACTTAAAATACCTAGAGTTGTGATAAGGTCCGCAAATAAAATAATGTTCAAGAGGGGGTCCTCGGACTACATAAGTTTAAGAAACCCTGTATTAGAAGATAGATGCATTAAGAGTGTATGAGGTTTCAATATCACATGCTCCGCTTAACTAATAAAAAGATATACTTTAATTTACCAAGATAAATCATCTTTCAATACATCGTTTATAAAAGTTTTTTCGATACATTCGAATACTGTAAATAAGAAGATTCTGAATACAACTTGTTTGGGTACGTTGTAATTTTAAAAGCACGGAGGAACTAACTTTGGTATGTCTATTCTAGATTGATGAAAAGCAGGGTTATTGACTCGCTTAATCATACACCTGAGGGCTGATGTCAGCCTTACTTTGATAATAGCGCTTATATGAAACGTGAAAAATATTATTAAAAACGAATGAAATGATTTTTTTTACTTAACCGGTGTCTATAAAAAATATACAAGCATGAAATTAATACGCTTGGAACTTTTTCAAGATATTACCGAATAACGTGTATAAGTACTATTACATTTGATCACAAATGTACTTAATTATTCTTGTTCGATTTTTTTTATTCAAGACATAATATGAAGTTTAAATTAATAAATTGAGTACTGCGGGCGCCAAACATATAAAATTAAAAATAACTGCTATCAAGGAATCACTTATTAATGATTTTTACTGTAGGTAAAACAGTTACATTTTTTAAATACATTAAACATTTTAATTTGACTTGGATACATAACACATATTCATTATATTATTCTTTAATTTTTAACTAACGAGCGCAACAAACAAATTAAGTCATTTAGTTAACATTAGAGATTGCGGTGATTATTGGCAAACATTATTTGCCTTTACATAAAACACGTGGTAATATTATCTGTTATATACCCGTACCATATATATAACTCTGTACCTCAGAGGTAAACTACGCTATGTCAATTTTTGGAAAATTTGAGATATCAACATGATGATGCCGCTCTTTTCAGTGATATTCTCAATTAGGTAGTAACTTCACTAGAATATAATAATACCAAATGAATATTATAATATTTTATATATTATCCGAGGGAAGCAACACCAAAACAACCTTGAAAAGCCATAATGAAAAAGAACCATTTTTGACAAAGTGTAATCTCTCTTCTAGAAATAGAATTGTTCATTGATTTGTAGTAAGGGGTCGTCCATAAACCACGTAACGCTCTTGAAGGGCAGGGAGGGGTGATCATCGACATCTACATGGCGTTACAGGGGGGGAGGGTTAATCTAATTTTTATTGTTACCTAACACTTTTCCCTCTCAAAAAGTAGATAGAAGATGGTTATAAATTATATTCATATTTAACCTATTCTGTGCCAGACAAAATGTCACAGCCTGGTAAGGTGTGAATTTTTAAGTAAAAATAGAGCCTAAATATTTCTTTTGAAAGTGTATTGAATGTTCCTTTATCATGACTTTATTTTTAATGACCATATTATGATCATTTATATTTAAAATCATCCAAAATATCCAAAGTTGTCTAGCAAACTACGATTTTAGTTATGCGAGTTAACTCGCTTCTGGCACTTATTCGATTAATGTGGAAAGTTACGTAACGTTTGAGAGAAGGGAGGCAGGGTCAATCTGAATGTCTCTATGGTGTTACATGGAGGGAGGGAGGGTAAAAAATGTAAGAAAAAAACGTTACATCATTTATAAATGACTCCCAATTATAAATATGAAGAATTTAAAATGGTAATATAGTTTCACAAAATATATTTTTGAAATCAAGATCGTTGTGGGCTTTCAACTGGTAACAAAAGTTTAAAGAATAAATGTTTTCCCAATAGAGACGTTTATTTAAGAATGTTGAGTTACCTACTCGTAGTTTTTACATATAATCTAAAAGAATAATTACAAATTATATATGAATAAGTTATTTAAAATCAGTTACCTGTCTTAACATGGCAAACTTTTTTTGTGGAACTGTGCATAAAACTATATTATCATTGAAATATAATTGATTTCCTCCAAATATAATAATATTGTATTTGGTTATGGCTATAAATGTTTTTTTTTCATTTTTCGTCAGTGCTTAAAATTACTTCAAAATCGTTGATATCGTAATGTACACTTATATGATTTCTAAAAAGTTCATAAATATAATTCTAGACAAGGAAATCTCTAGAAAAATGGCTTAGTGAATATTAATTTTATAATCGATTCATATATAATATGGTGTTTTATTATTACGATATACCATTATTACAATCGTGTTTCACTAACTCGTTTTGTACGAACTAGTTTATAATGCAAAACTGCGATAAGTCTAATTACCATAACACTATTCTACTAAGCCGCTATTCAAAACTACCAAGGTAATAAATTATTCATTTGCCAATACTACTACTAGGTATGAAATACTTATAAAATGGGTGTTAGGCATTGTACTCATATAAAACAGATATGTACGGAAAGCTCGCCGCATAGTAAAATTGAAACAGATAAATATGGTATAATATTTATAAAAACCGAAATTTACAACTATGCGGTAGGTCTGGTCTGGATGTACAATATTTTCATGTACTATTTCAAATATATTGAAAACACTACACACTTTTAGTTCAATTAATTCACAATAAGAGATAACATAAAACAAGTAAATACTACAGTAATAAAATTGTATTAAATAAGTTTAAAAAAACGCTCTTAGTGCAGCTCAAGTGGGCAGCATATCTGACTGATAAGATAATAGAAGCAGGTTAAAATTTTGTAGCTAGAAAAAACATGTGGTTTTTTCATACACATTTGAAATTATGATATCAACCATTCATTGATTGAGCTTATAATTGATTAATCATTACATTTCAAAATCCCCCAATCCTCATATCGTATGAGTACCTATACTCCGTTTATAAAACATAATATTTTTTATATGATTAAAAAAGAAATCAACCTGAGTGTATACTTTGTTCACTCTGTAACTAAATAAAAACAGCGTTGAATAAAATAACGTAATTGATTCAGATTTAACCAATTAAGTGCCAGAAGCAAATTAACTGGCGCAACTTAAAACGTAGTTTTCTAGATAAGATTGAATATTTTGCATGATGTTAAATATTAAAACAAGAATATATGATTACACTACGATCATTAAAACTAAGTCATTATAAAGAAACATTTAATATATTTTTAACAGAAATATAATATAGGTCTATTTTTGGTTAAAATTCACACTTTCTGGGTTATGACATTAAATTTGGCACAGAAAATTTTAACCATTAAAATGATCAATTCTAATAGTAGTTTTTATTTTATGATATAAAAAAGTCGCGGAGGGCTGAATGAACTGCACGAACATCTTTGCGCTTCATTTTGGTAACGAATACAAATTCATTCGTATATATTGACATAGAATAAATGTGTACACACCTGTGAGTAATATAACCTGAAATGCTTATAAACAAAGCTTCATCTTATATGCAGAACTACGAGTATCATAGACGTTGACAGTGTTGCCACGTTGACTGAAAAAAATAGTACACGATTTTTTCATAATACATATTAATATAACAGACCGTGAAGATGAAAGTAAGGTAATTTAAATTTTCATTTAGCTTTATGTATTAATACTGTATGATTTAATTCTCTTCTGTTTAACTGGCAGCCTTCTACAAACGAATCACCCGCTAGGCTTTACGCAATATGAATAGGTCTTAGTTACTCCCTTACAGATTATGTACACGTGTTATCGAGTCTATCTTGGCTAAAGGATCGATGCGTTACGTAAAGCACTGAAGAGAAACGTAATCGTATATTTCAATTCACTTTATAATTGCAGACCGGTGCATTGTAAGGAAAGCAGTGCCGTACGTATGAAAATAGTAAAAAGTTAATTATAATATTATATAATAATTAAAAATACATACTTTTTTATTGTCTAGCTTATTTTTAATGCACGTTTAATGAGTACAATTTATTTTGGCTGGCTATTGGTGAGTGTATATCTGATTTATAAAACAAATAATCTTTTACTAATACCAGTGTATCTCAAACTTTTTGGTCGGTGACCCCATTTTAAACTTAAAAAATGCATAGAAAAACACCTGGAGTGGGGGGCTTAATTAACATTCAGGAGGAGTTTTTTCTTTTGTTGAATTGCATTGAAACTCTCATAATTTTGATAAATGGCAGATTTATTTTTAGTTTGAATTACAATCAATAACTTATCTTTGGTACATCTTTGAACAAAATATTCCATGTATATTTTCTACAACCCTTAAAAATTTTTCGCAAACCCCACTTTGAGAACCATTGATTTAAAGTATCACATTTAAAAATACTCAAAACGTCCTTTCAAACCATAATACTATTAGTATTTAGAAAATTTTTCACGATGTTTTAGTGTATTTCAATTTATTCAGTCTTTTTTTACATATTACGGATATTGCAAATTTATTTCTACCTTAATGCATTTAAATAATAGATTATAAAAATAATAAAAGTACTAAATGAAATACAAGCAACAAATAATTAACATGCGAGATAAAAACTCACAGATATTAAAAAAGTTGAGAACATAATATAAATATATCTATATTCGAGGACGTCCACTGATTGAACCTAACGGATTCCATTACCCAAAATTAATTCAAAGAACAATATCTGCTTAAATTTAAACTCACTCGAGTGGAAGATATCAATAGTGAAAATAATTACATTGAAAATAGTCATTGCTCTCCATGTCGGCACAGCTACTGGCACTACATTGATAAAGTAATAAAGCTGTTAATATATATGTTATAGATTATTTTTTCGGATTACGAAGTGTTTAAAGTACAGCTGTATTTATTTTATAGTTTAAAACATGAAAATGTACAAAAAATAAAAAATTAAACTTTTTTTTTGTTTAACTTTTTTCTCAATTAATAAAATTTTACAATAAGAAGTATTGTTTCTGGTCTCAAAGCTTTTTACAGGATTTTTCCTGTAATATATTTTTCAATGATTTTGTACGCGTTTACTATATATTGGGATAAAAATACTTTCACCACACAGATTTTCAAAAAACCTTCCATCTGAATTACTGAATATAAATCAATGTGTGAAAAAATATGGAAAACTTTAACTAAAGAGATTATTTCATAATTAATTTTATTGCTACTCCTATTTTTTACATATCATATCGACCGTGTTTAGGTAAAAGGGAGTAACCCTCACAGAAAAAAAATTACAGGACGACTAATAAATTGGTGTTTTATTTTCCTGATCTGATAATTAAAAAAGTTATTATGGAAAAATTAGTAAAATTGACGTTTAATGCTTTTTTTCCTTTCCATAAAAACTTAATAGATTATCCTTTTTTTCAAAATCATAAGCTGAATTTCGATGATAATTAAGCATTTTTGACTTAATTCCTTTTGACAGAATGTTTATTTAGTTGTGTAAATTGTGATTCTCAAATATAATCACTTTTCAAAAATCTGAAGGTTAAGCTCTTTTACTTTAACAGGTATGATATATTACATTAATATAAAACATTTCAAGTATGTCTAAAACTTTTGTTGTTTTTTTTTAATAAATCATTTTATCATTATTGACAATAACATTTGCATGCTCTATTTAGTATATTTTAATAAAATTACAAAACAGATGACCCAATAATACAACCAACAAAACTTAATTAAAAAGATATATCGTTTCTTAAAAAACATGAATTTCAATACAAATATTAAATAATTTGACTAATCAAGGAAGGTTCTTTATTACTTACAGGTACTTTTTCTTTTTTTCATGAATGAAAGGTTTCTCGATATAAAAATTTAATATAAATGAAACAAGGGCCAGCTAAGAAGTAATACTACAAATCGAAGGAAAGTAATGCTTTCATCTTGTATACTTAAAATTTAGTTTATTAAAATATACGTCTAGGAACCGAGTGTGGACAAATGATTAATATAGTATAAAAAGTGTAAGTAATAAATAACATAGTTGATATTTTGTTTACTTTCGGTATTTGTTTTTAATGAAACAATGCAATGCTATCAATTTCCAAGGATTATCATGATATTTAAAGCATCTAAATAATATAAACAAGATAAATTGCAGAGATATGCATTGCATTTCAGCCATTTGCATTCATAATATTAATTAAACCGTAGTACAATGTTCCGCCGTGAAAACGGCGCATAGAAATGCAAAAACGTTATAAAATATGCAAAGAGCTCCGGTTTCTTGCTTTGATATTATATTTTAAACAATGCGGTACGAAGTTTATTTAGCCAGTTCCCACTGAAATCTGGGATCTCTTTGAGGTAGAGATTTGCCAAGAACGCAAGTGGCTTTTAGACATTCTAAAGAAGAAATCGTCTTAATACACGCCTTAAACGAGAAGACAGATTAATATGAAAGCTATCTTTTTCTTATTGATTATGTCTTTAATTCTAAGAATTCCAATTCGCATGATTTGTATCAGCTAACTCTTGGTGCCTGGGTGTTGCAAAGATTTCACAGAATTTATTTCTCAGTTTCTTACATCCGTTTTACTTGTATCTCAAAATAGATTTCTCCATCATTACGTTGGTTTTAAACATTTGTCTCAAAAACGCTTATATTCTCTCATTTTGGTTTTTCTAATGACATTGTTAAAATTTCAATAATAAATTCTACCCACATTACTAGCCATTTAATATTCAATATTTGTTTTACAATGAAAACTTTTCTGAAAATTTTGTACTCCCTTTTAAACATATTTAAATTCAGGCAGTGGTGGGCTGCCAGTACGTCATAAAGGGGTTTTCATATTTTGTGATATCCTGGAAAATTTGGAAAGTATTATTTATCACATAGATAAAAAAATATTCGTCCTTTAGAGCAAATGAAAAAAATACTGGATCGAAATGGAAGTTTAACGTAGTTAATTGTAGTACAAACTATATAATGTTATATACAGCGGTTTAGAAAACCTTAAACAATAATGGTTTAAAAAAATGTGCACAAGTGAAATATGAAGAGTAATTTAATTATGAAAATCCACACTCATGAAAATGTGTTGAAAATATTTGAAACGCAATATATATATATCAAAATTATCAGTTTTTCATTATACATAGTACTGTACTTCCAAATCATATATTTTTTAAACGTATTTTAGAATGAATGTCAAAAGCTTGAGAGTCTTGTGTTACATAATATTTTTAAATTATCTATAAATTTTATTATGGTTTCTTACTTATTTGATCTGAAAACATTTTTTTTAATAGGGGGCTCAGAAGACCAAATCCACTTTAACCCATTGCGGACGGGATGCACAAATGTGTGCGTTTCAGAAACCCACTCTTGTGGCGGTGTGCACATTTTTGTGCATTTCGG